>OX371224.1:286910879-287179764 GCA_947310385.1 Nephrotoma appendiculata
GTCCCATGAATAAATCTTTACAATTTTTTGTTGGTTTCTCCAAATTGGTTTTCCAAACATGGTTAACATCAACAGTTTTCCAATTCACTGCAGTTTTTCAATTGTTTTGGAGGTTGAAACTCAATCAATCCAAATAGGTAAGGTTTGTACCTTTAAAATAATTTAAAATATACCCAAAGTAGAATTTTAGAACCGAATATATTCGTAACCGGTGTACGCGAATATTTACAGTACTCAAAGTATCCGTTGGAATAATGAGCCCTTAAGGGCATTTTTGCAGTCTGTTTTATTCTTTAAAAAAACTGTTTATTATTAGTCCATTTTATTTCAGAAGGACAGTGTCATACTGTCAAAAGAAATATGACAAATTTACTTAAGGATGACACACATATAGTTTAGCGCAGAACTGATCCATCAGAGAACATAAGTAAGTCCCTTTCAAAAATATGAGAATGTTCCCACTAAAATTTTTTAATAACAACATCACCAAATTGTTTACTGAGTATAAGTGTTTTGTGGTAAGCGAATTTGAAAGCAAGCAAGCCACAGGACTTTATTCCAAAAAACAATAGCTGTTTAAAAGCTACAGGTGAACGTCTGTGAAAGCAGCACAGGTCCGGATCTTGAGATCAACAGTTGCGAGATCTAAGAAAACCTTGGTCAGGCCACCATACTAAAGCAACAAAAGAAAGGACTGGTCAAAGTGCTTCCACATAACCAATATGCGTATATTGGTTTCAAGCCATGAAAGTGTATTGAACAGTAATGTCTAAAAAGAGGCAATGTGCGACATTATCATAATATGCAACCAAAAAAACATTGCCTATAATACGATGATTGTTTTTGGTTATTTGCATCTAACACTTTATCTTCTCCATAATGTCACTGGTTTCAATAAAGTAAACATTTAAGGCTAGTATGCAGCTGACGTGAAATGAAATTTTTCATACAAAAATGACTAAAGCGAAAACGAACAAAAATTAAAATTTCGCAGCTAAATTTTATTTTCCAGTACGCAGTTTAGCTAGAGAAATTGGTATGTTTCGTATTAAAATGTAGATGTCTCTGTTTTACTTTACACATTTTTCAGTGCGTTTTGATCTGCAGGTACGAGAAAAGTAAGCTAAATTTTTTAATATTTCAGCAATTATCTTTATTTGTTATTAAGCAAACTCACTTAAAAATATTTTGACATTGTCAATTTAAATTTTAAAAAATTGAACAAACTAATTTTTCACGGAACAATTATTTACTTAATTTTGGAGACCAGTGAAAATTTCATTTCGAGTTAGCTGCATACAAGCCTTTAACCCATTCCCGCACACTTTTATATCGATGACCGTGCCAGAAACACAGTTTTTTTTCAATTGATTATGACTGCCATATGAAATTGAGCATTCTTTATACGTTTGGAAGTGAAAATTATCACATTTTCTCACAGTTTTTCCATGAAAACTCTCGACGGTTATAGCCGTCATTTGCTCATCACATCATTTTTCTCTGCAGAGAAATTGACGGCTATAGCCGTCAGATTTTTGGTGATATGTAGGCAAATGACAGCTATAGTCGTCCTGCATATTTTAATTAACGTACAATTTTTTATTTTCCATTTTTCGGTTATCGATTATGATGGGATTGGGTATGCTGGATTTAAATGGGATTATTAAATAATTTTTGGAATTAGTTCTGGAATATGGCCATCTGGGACGGAAGTCAGTAGTTTCTTAACCGATTATGAAGGGATTGGGTATGTTGGATTGAAATGGGATTCTTAAATGATTTTTGGAAGAAGTTCTGGAATATGGCCACCTTGGACGGAACTCGTACAATTCTTAACCGATTATGATGGAATTGGGTATGTTGGATTGAAATGGGATTCTTAAATGATTTTAGAAGAATTTCTGGAATATGGCCATCTGGAGCGGAACTCGTTCAATTTTTAACCGATTATGATGAGATTGGGTATGCTGGATGGAAATGGGATTATAAATGATTTTTGGAAGAAATTCTGGAATATGGCCATCTGGGACGGAACTCAGTAGTTTCTTAACCGATTATATTGGGATTAGGTATATTAGATTGAAATGGGATTTTTAAATGATGTTTGGAAGAAGGTCTGGAATATGGCCATCTGGAGCGGAACTTATTCAATTCTTAACTGATTACGATGGGATTGGGTATGTTGGATTGGAATGGGATTCTTAAAGTCGCCCTTGTTAGCATAGTAAGTAGTGTGCTTGCCCTGTGACTCGGGGGTCCCGGGTTTGATTCCTGATGGTAACCAGTAAAAAATTTGCGACTGGGTGTTATTAACGTGTCATATATTATTTATATATGTTCGTCCATTTCAGATTTTCGGATTTACAGCCATAGTAGTTACGGCTTTGTCCTTAATATTTAAATGATTTTTGGAAGAAGTTCTGGAATATAGCCACCCTGGACTGGACTCCGTCATTTCATAACCGATTATGATGAGAATGGGTATGGGAAAGGAATTCCGTTTAAGAACTTCTGGAATATCGCCACGAAACTCGGTAATTTAAACTAGAGTGGAACTCGATAATAAGCAGCCGGTTTTCTTACAGCAAGCGGCTTGTGATGCTTCCATGTTTCTAGTAAAGCAAAATGCCTTAACATCTATCGCCAGTACGTACCCCACTCATGGGATCAGTGGGTTGAGCGGCAGGTCAACTACTTACTCTCACAAAAAATCACGTTATGAACTCTACACAAAGGGCTTTGATAAATTTATATTATTATTATCAACAACGACCTCGAAAACTATTCAAGGGAACATGGAATTTAATGTCTTCTAAGATCATGAGATCTTCAGAACCTTTAAGACTAAGCGACAATTTACATTTTTGAGCTACTTGCAATATAATTGCGCATAATCCAATGGCCACATTCTAGAACTTTTTCTAAAAATTATTTCATAATATCATTTCATCCACAATGCCCAATTTCTGTACTAGGAGGTCATATTCCAGAACTTCTTCCAAAAATCATTTAAGAATCCCGTTTCAATACAACATACCCAATCCCATCACAATCGGTTTGAATTGACAAGTTCCGTCCCACATGGCCATATTCCAGAAATTCTTCCAAAAATCATTTAATAATCCCATTTTAATCCAACATACCCAATCCCATCATAATCGGTTAAGAAACTACTGACCTCCGTCCCAGATGGCCATTCTCCAGAACTTCTTCCAAAAATCATTTAAGAATCCTATTTCCATCCGGCATACCCATTCCCACCTTAATCGGTTAAGAAACTACTGACTTTCGTCCCAGATAGCCATATTCCAGAATTTCTTCCAAAAATCATTTATAGTCCCATTTCCATCCAGCATACCCAATCCCATCATAATCGGTTAAGAATTGAACGAGTTCCGTCCCAGAAAGCCATATTCCAGAATTTCTTCCCAAAATCATTTTAGAATCCCATTTCCATCCAACATACCCAATCCCATCATAATCGATAACCGAAAAATGGAAAATAAAAAATTGTCCGTTAATTAAAATATGCAGGACGGCGGCTATAGCCGTCATTTGCATATATATATCACCAAAAATACGACGGCTACAGCCGTCATTTGTCGCTGAAGGCGGAAATCCATCGAATTTTTATCATGAAAAATCGCACAAAAAAACAATTGATATGTTACCTGGAATGTTTCATCTTTTTTTCTTAGATGTATTACTGAATAATTAACAAATAAATGCATTAGTACACTTCGTTAGAATGATGTTCCTTTTTTTATTAATTAAAATATGCAGGACGGCTATAGCCGTCATTTGCATATATATCAACAAAAATTTGACGGCTATTGCCGTCATTTGCGGGAATGGGTTAAATGGAAATAACTCTGCGTATATAAAGTGGAAACATTTTTTATGATGCCTTAACTCTGCCACCCTTAAATTCACTATCGAAACTATAAAACAGATATAAAGAATCTATATCAGAAACCAGGTCTAGAAACTTATGATATTTTATTAAAACACCAATTTCTCAGGAAGTAGAAACAGAAGAAGAAAACATACCTATCTTGAAGAATTTAACTCCCTGAGACTGAAAATTGGTCGCTGGTGATCGAAGAGAAATGCTGAAGAAGCAATTTTTTCAACAAGCACAGTGTCGCTTTACAGTCCACGGTCGAGAATGAAAACAAATCAAAGCTATATTTGGATGAAAAGCTAAGGTATGATCTTTCTTAACCTACCTGTGTCATTTCTATTTGTTTCTAGATAACACAGACAAAGAGTTGAAATAATTTTTCAATCTAGACTTTTATGTGCGGCCGTCGTATTACATGTCACAGTTTAATAATTATTTAAATGCCAGATATTGAATTTTGGGGCCGGAGTTTTCCTCTCTTGATTGGTTTACGAGTAAAGCGATGTTCAATGATTAAAAAAATTACCAAAAATGTATAAATCACATTGAGATAAAATAATAAAGGTTGTTTAGTCCATTGTTAAAAATTAATGGATCCAAGTGTTATATAAATGTACGTCATGCTGTGTAAAGTGTTTCATATCGATCAGGCAAGGTTATACGATTTGAATAAGCAATTATTTATAACTCTGTACCTTAATACCAAATTAGGATATCGATAAATGTACATAAGAATCATTGAGGTACAAAGCAAAATCACCCCCACTATAAATATTATTTTATTATGCAATCACTTAGCGCACATAAACCAATTGGAATTGCATTCCGATTATTGTTAATAGCAAATACCTTCAAACCAAAGATTTATTCGAATTAAGTATTCGTATACAATAATTATGTTCCGCGAATCATTAAGCAGCGCATTTAAAAAAAATCGACCTCAAGTACATGAATGAAGTACACAATGGGGCATGTTAAATAAAAACTCTGCATATCAACTCGTACGGATATGGTGACTAGATGCCTAAAATACATAAGACATAAAAGTGAATGGAATAGTTTTCAATTGCATATTGTTACCTTTATTATTATTATTATTACTATTAAATTATGTTACAATAATATAATTGTTACTATGCTTTACCTTATATCATGACCTATGGAGCTAAACAATAATTTTTTTTGTGTAATGTGAGCGCATATTGCTTTTCTTGTACTCGCGTACTCGTATACAGTTTTAATTTGATGCATAAAGAATTTTTTTCTTAAACCGTACCTCTACCTTACCTTAAAAAATGTGCCATGAGGAAAAGAATTTGTTCAGGTTTTCAGTAATGTTAGTGTGGGGTCCAAAGTTATGTGTAAATATTTTTATTAAATATGTAGCATGACAAAGTAAATTTGTAGTTACATGAATTATCTTATAATTTCTTAATTTGTAGGCGAGGTTGATTTGGATATAACCGCAGTACTAATTAGACGATTCATTCAAAATCGATTTTTAAATATTGCTGTGGTCAAAGTGGTCACAAATACTAAAATGTATATATAGATGATTTAATTTAAAAAATCTTTATGCAGAATACATGTCTAGATTAGTTTTCTACAGCATATAGACGAATTGATGAATCGTGATGAAATTTCATAATTAAGCTTTTCTCATTAATAGCAAAATCATATTAAGTGTAGCCAATATCGGTCTACCGGAAGTAGCAGCTTCTGTAAGAGCTTTTTTTGTTTATTGCAAATATTTTGAAAAGTATCTCATTTACTATAAAAATAATTATGCATTTTTTTTTCTTAATTAATTATGCAACAATACCGAGCCAGATCAAAATTCTAAAATTTAAGCGGATATATTGTTTTTTTGCATTCTCTTACGTATATAAAAACAAACTATAGTAATGATGAAAAACGCCGAAGGAAAAAAAATGTTTGAAAAATCGACCAACCAGAAGTAATAGCTTCCGTGATATTTTTTGTGATATTTTTTTAAATTTTGTTTGAAAGTTAGGTTAGTAAAACTGAATAAATAAATTTTATAACGTGTTTAGTAATTAAAAAATATGTACATATGTACATAATGAATTAAATAAGAGTTTTTGATCTGAAAATCCTTTGGTTAGAGCGGAAATGTTTACATTGAGATATAACAACCTTCAATTTTCCTCTATTTGGTACGTATATCCTGTTATTCATATGGATTTATAAGAAGAAAAAAACCTCGATTTACTTAATTTCGATTTACGTATGGGTTTTCAGGTACCGATTCCTTACGTAAATCGAGGGAAACCGGTACAATAAAAAGGCACAGAAGTCATATTAACAACTTCATAAGCAACCACAGTCTTTGGACTAACATTTTGAACATTTTCGACTAACTGGTTTACCGGGACACAAACTGTACAAATGAAATATAGCTAAATATGCTCATATCCCTTTTCCTGCCCGTTAACATAGTTGTATGGGTACTGCAAAAGTACCTTGTAAAAATTAATTTTTGTATGTGTTTTGAACCAACTTACACATTTGTGAATTCCTTTTGAAATCATTTTCGTGCGAAAAAAAACACTATAGCTATACCAACAATTGTGTTGGTTTTACTTCAAATCAAGCGAAATTTTTTTGATCAAAAACGCCATTACTAATATTTTTCTACTCACACACTTGTGTGGCTTGGACTTAAATTGAGCCAACTTTTTTTTTCTGTTTGAAAAAGGGATATAAAACAGATAAAAATATTGTTAATGTAAAAATTTTAATGCCTCCTGGTAATACAATTCACGAGATATGCATTTTGGAGCAATAAGGCTGTTTGAGATATATTTTGTATTGAACTTGGTTATATTTAATAAAAATGCTTCTTTATTTTTTTTCCAAATCGGTCAAATGTTGCATATATTATGTCAAATGTTCCGTCAAGCCGAGTGTGGTCGTGTTGATTATAAGATGCAACTGACTAAATGGAATTCTAAAAGTTGCAATATTCATAAATTTCTATTTTATATGTTTTACTATTATTTCCCGTTTCTGATGAACTACTGAAATCTATTTATATTGGAACTTTTCTATTAGATTAATTTTCACGTTTGAAAATTATAATGCACACTCGGGTGTGTCGTGTTGTCATAAAGGTTAAATGATTAATAGCTGTGACAGGAAAAAGTTCCTGATAAAGATTCAGTATATTATCGAGATCTTTATTTACAGCTGGTTTGTGAATTAAGAGGAAATTCGGTACATCATAACAAGCATCAATAGTAGTTTTCAATTCAATCTCAAGCCGCACGGTTATGGCGATAAATTTTTTAGACGTGATATTATGGTTCTGCAAACGTTTCTCAAAATAGTCCCAGAGATGTTCTAACGAATTTATAAGTTCGGTTTTTGTCAAGGTGAATGTAATTGCTTTAGAATTTTGTTTTAAAATATCCAGATATTTAAGCATGGCTGATTTTATTGTTCCTCTTACATTGTTTATTTCAAGCGGTTTGCCTTGACCACACTTTTGGAAGGCCGTCATACCCAAAAAGGCTGGATTTTACTCTAATCACTACAAATGCCCCTCAGCCTAGGGTATTCAGAGGGCTTCGGCTGTCTCTGTGTACACCTAGGTAACACCAAGGTAGCCGCGTCCTCGTCGCGGGGGGCGGTACTGCTTTGGCAGTAGCAAAGTGTTACCGGGGACCAAATGCCAGTGGTATAAATTGGCTAAAACAAACAATGAGTACAACAAATACGGGAAGTAATACCCCTCTGGTACAGCAGCAGATATGCTGACAAATCCACGCTCTTCGAAGGCAGGCCCAGTAGATTCTGGGGTGGGCCAATCATTGTTTAACCCATTCGGACTAAATACCAATTTACCAAGATCTTCAACTGAAAATATATTTCAGTACGAGAAGGAAAATGCCGAACTCCGTGAACAACTAACAGAAATAATGGAATTTACAACTAAATTGAAAGAAGAATTCTCAATTTTAAAGAAAGAGAATGAAGATTTCAAAAACGCAGTTGAAACACGTGCAGAACTTGGGAAGACACCCTGCCCTACGATGATGACATTAATCCATTCCATACGGATGAAGAAGAATTAGAAAGAGAAACAAATTGGATGTTGAAACGGATAAAAAGACCAAATAAGAAAAGGAAAACTCAACACTCACCAGAAATGGCAGAAACTCTACCATCAACTTCAAAAGAGGTTTGTAGAAAACAATTAATCATCAATAAACAACAAGCTCTTGAACAACAACAAGCAGCTAAACCAAAAGAAAAACCAACTCCACCAATAAATGACGCTGAGTCCACATCAGAAACTGCAACCAGCTCAACAAAATGAAGCACAGCCAAAGGTAAAAGCCCCACCATCGATTTTTATAGTAGGAGTAACCAACTACTCAGAAATCCAAAGTGTAATGAGTAATGTTACGGAACAAGAGTATAAAATTACTGCTCTGAACAATAATGTATGGAAGATTAACACTTCAAATCCAAACGCATACAGAAACTTGTCAATGAAGCTGAATATGGAAAAATATCAGTGGTACACGTACGAAAATAAAAACGATCGTCCCATCAAGGTCATGGCAAGAGGACTACATCCAACCTGTGAAACTAATTCAATAATGGAGGACCTAGAAAATAAAGGATTTAAAATCCTTGATGCCGTGAACATTATTAAAAAAGAGAGACGTAGCGGGGAGCTCAACATGCGAGTAAATATCGAAGCTGTTAAAAGAGGCAGTACAAGAATAGTACAATGTAAAAAATGCCAAGGCTATAACCATACGCAACGATATTGCGCGCGCGATCCAAGATGTGTGAAATGTGCTGAAAAGCACCCAACACAAACTTGCAAACTATCTAAAGAAGAACCAGCAAAATGTATAAATTGTTATGGGCAACATCCAGCAAGCTACCGAGGATGTGAGGTTGCCAAGCAGCTACAGAAAATGAGGGATCAGGTACGCAAACCCCCTCTAAGTCATCCAAACAAGGATCGAGCAAGAAATGAAGCATCTGTGCGTAGGGAGAATTACACATATGCTCAGGCCGCTTCAAATTCGAAAGAAAATGAGACCAACGGTACTAAAAATTTCAAAAACACTGTCCAAGCAATTTTAAAGAGCCTTGAGGAACAGAATAAACTAAATAAGTTAATTCTAGATCGACTTAATCTGCTAGAAACCAGACATCAAAACTACTCATTAAGAATAGCCATATGGAATGCAAACGGATTAACTCAACACCTAGAAGAATTAGAACTATTTTTAAAAACCGAGAAAATTGATATATGCTTAATATCAGAAACACATCTTACCAGCAGCTCCTACGTATCAATCAGGAGATATACTTGTTACCATACCACCCATCCTGCAGAACGAGCAAGAGGAGGGTCAGCTATATTTATTAGAGATAATATCAAACATCATGAAGAATTAAAAATAGAAAAAGAATCCATGCAAGTAACCACCGTGACGGTTAAATTTGGTTATCACAACACCTGTAATATATCTGCGATATATTGCCCCCCACGGTATAACCTAAAGAAAGAAGACTACATTAACTTGTTCCGGAAATTAGGAAGTAACTTCACTATTGGAGGTGACTTTAATGCAAAAAATACCTTCTGGGGTTCAAGATTAACCTCTCCAAAAGGCAAAGAGTTACTTGCAGCTGGCCAATACTCAAACTGTGAATTTTACTCAGGAGGGAAGCCAACTTACTGGCCAACTGATCCTAACAAAACACCAGATCTAATAGATTTCTACATCACTAAAGGCATATCGGAACGCTACATCTTCCTAGAAAATGATGAAAGTCTAACTTCTGATCATTCTCCTGTTATTATGACGGTTAGTGAAAATGTAATAGAAAAAACAAATTCACCACAGCTCACAAACAACAAAACAAATTGGAAACTGTTTAGGCAGTTGGTAGAGGAAAAAATAGAACTTCAAGTGCCAATCAAAAGTGAAAATAAAATAGAAGAAGAACTAGACAAGCTCCTTGATGTCATACAATGGTCGGCTTGGGAATCCACACCCAAATTATCATCCAGGAAAGAAAACTCCGTTATTTACCCAATAGAAGTAAGAGAACCAGTGCAGGAAAAACGAAAAGCCCGAAAGAAATGGCAGACTACGCGTGCGCCGCAAGATAAAACCACCTTAAAAAACTCGTGCATCAAACTTAAGGCACTCATAAAAAAAGTGAAAAATGAAACAATTGGAAAATACATTTGTTCCCTAGCTCCAACTAAAGATACCGACTATTCCCTCTGGAAAGCAACAAAAGGGATAAAACGACCAAAAACGCAGATCCCCCTCAATCAAAACAATCGATGGGAAATGGGCTAGAAGTGCGAAAGATAAAGCTGACCTGTTTGCTGAACATCTTGAAGAAACATTTCAACCTCTAGGTCAGCAGACCAATGACGAAAACACTGCTGATACGCCCAGAATAACTGATTTTGAAGAGATCAGGCCTGTAACATTAAAAGAACTAAAAGCTGAAATTAAGAACATAAAAGTAAAGAAAGCTCCTGGTTATGATCTGATAACAGGGCAAATAATAAAGGAGCTGCCTGAAAAAGGTACCCGTAAATTACTGCACATAATCAATGCGATTCTCAGGAAAAAGCATGTGCCAATGCAGTGGGAAGTAGCAGAAGTAATAATGATTCCGAAACCGGGCAAGCCACCGAATAATAGAAAATCCTACCGGCCAATTTCACTTCTGCCAACACTAGCGAAATTGTTTGAGAGACTGTTGCTCAAAAGATTGAAAAGAACCATAGAACAAAGAAACTTTATCCCAGAATATCTTCTTCAGAATATTATCTTCTTAGATGTGGCGCAGGCCTTCGATAAGGTGTGGCACAGAGGTTTACTCTTCAAACTACATAGAGATTTACCAAAACAATATTATATGATTTTAAAATCATAGATAGAGAATCGCCACTTTAGGGTGAAATATGAAGATGAATATTCCGAGCTAAAAAAGATTTCGGCAGGAGTCCCGCAGGGTAGTGTTTTGTGACCTTTTCTTTACCTGCTATACACCAGAGATTTACCTCAACTAAACGATGTTATCATTGCAACATTTGCTGATGACACTGCAGTTCTCTCAGTAGGAGACACTATCGAGGAATCGACAAAGAAACTCCAAGAAGCATGTGACAAAATCATAAAATGGACAAAAATGTGGCGTGTCGGGCTCAATGAATCGAAATCCACGCATATGAATTTTACCAATCTAAAAGTCAGTTACAAACCTGTAATCATTAACGGTCTGCAGATTCCGTATGCAAATAATGCTAAATATCTAGGGATGACCTTAGATACCAGGCTCAGATGGAAAGAGCACGTTAAAAAGAAGAAAGATAAGTTTAATATCAAATATCGCAAAATGTATTGGCTTCTCGGGTAAAAATTCGGAATTGTCAACCGAAAATAAATTGCTATTGTATCAACAGGTGCTATAGCCTGTATGGACTTACGGAATACAGCTCTCTCTACGTACATTAGGAATGATGACCTTCATAGGGACCTTAATATCCCGAGGGTCCAAGAAGAAATAAAAAAATTTGCAGTAATTCATGCAAAACGTATCTATCAACACGTAAATGAAGAGCTTCGTGGTATGTTGGACACTTCACATGCAGTAAGTCGATTGCACAGAACGAAACCAACTGATTTAATGGATTAAGGACACCAGAGCAAAGACTACTTCAGTAAGTAACCTATAAATGGAGCTGGCCAATGGAGCTGGCCAATGGGCCTCTTCTCATTCACAATTGACTAAATTAAGAAAGAAAAATTACTAGATGAATTGTATTCAGTTGTAATAATTTAAATAAAAAAAAAAAAAGAAACAACTGATCAGCAAAAATTTTATTTTGTTTTTTTTTTAAGTGGTATAAGATAAGGATATGTGGTTTCGTCCTGGTTATTCTATAGACAAATACCCTTTTCTATTCAACAATACTTGCAAAATTTTGCACGCAGTCAAGCAGGATAACAATTCCAAGTACACTTCACATATTGTTCAATAATGGCTATATTTTCGGCTTAAATCCGACAGAACAATTGTGAGATTATATTGAGAAAAGGTTGCAGATCTATATTAGGTCTAAAAAACAATGAATAATAATAATAATAATTCCCAACGACCAATCTCCCCTCCCTGACCGCACGCGGGGAGTCACCATCAATATTATTATTATTTTTTGAATATAATTCCGGGGAAATTATAAACAAGGATATCATTCTGCTAAATTAAAAATTAAAAAAAGAAAGAAAACGTGAAAAATAAAATTATTAACAATTAATCGAAATAAAAAATGTATTTAAATAAATATTGGTAGGAAATTGAAATGGATGAATCTATTTATACTGAATTAAGGAGAATGATACCTCGCTGCAAAAAAGGAGAGACCAACCGCTGGTTTGCTTAGAGCAAGCAAATTTAAAACTGGGGAAAATAGAGAAAATAAAAAAAAAATAAAAACAAAGTTAAGCAAAAATAAAATTAAAAGAGACGCATTAAAAAAAAAAACAAATGTTAGAAATTATAAATACTCGATAGAGTATTTAAGTCAAATAGATAAAAGAAATAAAATTAACCTAAAATCAAAATAAAAATTGCCTTATCGATCGGTGGAAAACAGTAATCTCTTAATGGCGACCTTGCTAATGTGGTAGTCGAAAAGTTCAAAATATTTATTAGTCTCACGCAGCATTCTTGTCATAGGCTCGTTCTGGCCATTGGTCGTTCTGTGAGGGGCAATTCTAAAAGCTGGTGTCGTTCTCAAACCGCGAGGATTTACATTAAGATTTACCTTATCGAGCAGAGCTTACGAATCTACATCGCCAGATAAGAGTTGATGAATGAAAACGATGTCGGCAACAGATCGTCGCTTACTTAGTGGCTTCAAGTTAGTAAGCTCCAAGCGGTCGAGATAAGGAGGCAAATTATAAACGTCCACCCAAGGTAATCCACGCAGAGCAAAGCGCAAAAACCTACGTTGAACCGAATCAATTCTTCGTATGTGTACTCCATGGTCAGGGGACCAAACCTGACTGACATACTCGAGCACGGGTCGAACAAATGTCATATATAGAGCCCTCGTAACATAAGAGTTCAAAAATTCTTAAGACCAACGTTTCACAAATCCAAGCAATGAGTTTGCTCTGTTGACAATAAAATCGATGTGATCCCTAAAGTTAAGTTCGTGGTCACAAACTACCCCTAAGTCCCGTATGGTTAAAACGTTTACAACAACAGCGCTGTTGATGGTATACTCTCGACTAATGGAATTGGCGCGTTTTCTTGAATATGTTATGAATTGGCATTTACTCACATTCAGATCAAGATTATTTTTAGTACACCAAGTTGAGAAGTTATTGAGATTGTTCTGCAATAAGTTAACATCGATGCAACTTGAAATTTGTCTGTTAATTTTCATATCGTCCGCATAAATGGAAATTGACGAGTTTTTGATAATGAAATCGACATCGTTAATTGATAAAATGAAAAAAAAGGCCCAAGATGACTGCCTTGCGGTACCCTGGAAGTAACTTTAAAAGGAACAGATATGGATGACCTAAAGATCACCTGGTAACTACGATTCCTCAGATAAGAGTCCACCCATAGTAAGAATTGTGGTCCGAAACCGAGAGCTCTGAGTTTAAACAAAATTATCTTATGGAAAACCCTATCAAACGCCTTGCGGAAATCCGTAGTAATAACATCAACTTCCTTTCCAACTTCCATGACGTTCAAAAAGTGAGGGAAGCAAAAACGGTTAGATTGGTTGTGGTAGATCGTCCTCTAAGGAAGCCATGCTGATTCATTGAAAACAATGTTTTACATTGGAAGTAAAGAGAATCGTACACAATACTCTCGAATAACTTGGGGATGCAGGACAGTTTCGCAATTGGCCTATAGTTAGCGACGTCTGATTTACATCCCTTTTTGTGGGTTGGAACTATAAAGGAGTCTTTCCATATTAATGGGAATATTCCGTAGGAGATCGACTTTTGGAACAGCATTGTAAGCGGCTGTGCTAAGCTACTAACACAGTTTTTAAAACTATAGAAGGCAATCCTTCAGGGCCCGCGGAGAAATCATCTTTTAGCTTGTTGATGCCCCTTACCACAGTTTGAAGATCGATTTGAATAGAAATCGGAGACGCTAGAGCGCAGTTATTTGCGAGCGTTATCGAGCGCAGGCTCGATATCGTTATTGGAGTGGGCGCTATTAAAAAAATTTGCGAAAAAGCCAGCAATGGTTTTGGGGTCATCAGAGCTATGATCGCCGATTTTCATCATGGAAGGATATCCATCTGATTTCTTCTTATAGTTCACGAATTGCCAAAAGCACTTTGGGTCAACATTTATTTCTGACTGCATACTACTGATGTAACCATTATAAAGTTCATAAGAGATGATCGATAATGCATTGTAAACGTTCACGTAATTTAAGTAATCCGAGTCCAATCTCGTCTTTAAAATTTTTTTCCAGTTTTTGTTTCTTTGATTACGCAGTGATCGCAATTCGCTGTTATACCTGGGTGGAACTATCCGTTTGTGTCTTCGTACAGTATAAGGAATGGACTGTTGAAAGCATTCAACTATCGCGGCATAAAAATTGAGAGTTTGGGTTTCCAGGTTGTGATTATTATCGAGAATGATGTTAAAATCGACGCTAGCTAATAATTCATTGAGCTTCTTAAAATCGGCTTTACGGAAATTAAAACTGGATGAAGTTTCGCAGTTATCGTTAACTCTACATAGTTCACTGGAAAATGAAATTAAAAGAGGCGGATGATACAAGTCAATTGTACAGAGAACCAGATTTGTTTCCAAGACTCTGCAATTATTTAAGCCGGAAGAGAATAGTAAGTCAAGTTGCCTGTTGAGATTATTCTTGATGGCACTGATCTGCATCAAACCGAAATTAAAAAAATTATCAGTAATCAAAATCTCAATTGCAGATCGTGCATTCTCAGCAACGTAATGGGTATTGTCCTCGGATTGTGTCCAAATAAGGTCCGGGAGGTTAAAATCACCGACGACGAAAAGGTCATCTAAAATAGCAGTATTATCAAAAAGGAAATCGACAGCATCTACGAGAAGCTGGTAGGTGTCCGCATGACTATTAGGGCGTATATAGCAACACAGAATATAAATGTGTTTATTCGTATAACCCGTGTTGATTTTAACGCAAACCAGCTCGATATTGTCAGTATTTGGGATTATTACAACTGAGCTATCAAACTTAACATGCACCGCAATAAGAACGCCTCTACCATGCAGTACACCATCGAAAACCGAATCATCTTTGCGGAAAACGTTGTAATCTGAAGTAAAGTATTCATTACTGTTAAAGTCATTAGTTAAATTTGTTTCAGTGAGCGCAAAAATGTCGTAAGAAAGGGCTTGAGATTGCAGAAATACTGCGCGGGATTTTGTTCGAAGTCCCCTTACATTCTGGTAATAAAGGGACCAATAATTCAGTTTTTTTGATTTGTTTTGGTACGAGTATAATTATTATTAGCACGGAGATCGACAAATTCTTGCAGGAACGTTTATTCAGGCCATAATGCTGGGGACATTAGTGGGTCGAACAGAGCTTCTGGGACCGTCACTTTGAAGGAGGAGACATGACCATTATACCGAGATATATTTTTACATTGTACTCTTGGTTCGAGCCAACTCTAATGTCAGGCAGATTCAAAGTGGAATTAATGTGTGCAAGAATATCTGCGTTTGTTCTCGAGATATTGAGCCTGGACACGAATATATTCTTATGCTTAGGAGCTACTCTGAGTTGACGGGGGGTCTAGAGTTACTGATGTTTTCAGGGTTATTGGAGAGGTGAGCGGATATAGGGGCTATTAGTGTTGGAGGGGTAGAATTGTTGATTGAAGTCGTGTGAGAAACGGGAGCTGCCGATGTTGTAGGTGAAATAAGTTCATTCTCAAAGCAAGAGATAGATGAATGTATATGTTTGGAGATGTTGATAGTGTTTTTCTTAAAACCATCACTAAGAGCGAAGCTGAAATCATCGAATTTACGAGAAAGGCCTGCTATATCCTCCGAGTGTGATAATAGGTGTTCATTAGTGAGCTATCTGGGATTCCTAAATTCACTTGTAAGTTGATTGTTGTGTTGTTTAATTAGTGACATATTCGTATGCACGTCCGAAAAAATTAAATCAAATTTGTTGCAAAACATCTCATTCACCATAGCGTCGAAATTATCGATAAATTTTACAACTTTTACCAAGTATTTATCATGACTGAAGTTGTTAAGTGCGATCGATTTGGCGTTACTTGCAATACTGTCATCAATGCGGTCAAGCGAACTCGACATGTCACCAACACTAGCGCTCAATAAATTTAGTTTTTTTTTCAATATTAAAAAGACGGTTACAATTTGCGTCAAAGTCTAGTTTACAGTCCTCCAAGCGATTTGCAATTGTAGCAATGGATTCGGCTATAAACGGAATTTTGGCATACATATTGCTTCTATTTTTGCATTCAATGCAGATGAAGGAAAACTTCTTTAAGAAAGCGGAATCAGCGCGCGAGTGAGGTACTCTCTCAGAGGAGTGATCAAACATGGAGCCGCAGAAGCAGCATACAATTATTGTATTCATATTTAAAAAAATAAAATAAAAAAACAACTGTTTATTTGCACGAGAATACGGAACAAATTTAACCGTTAAAACATAAAAAAAGTTACTTAGCTGCAAGAATGCAATGAAGGATGCAATCATATCCGAATGAAATTAAGTTCGGGTCTAACACACCCAAAAGATTGTTTTAACTGTGGAAAAGAGACAGAGTCTGATATAAAATTACACTTTATCCAAAGCGTACGATGAATTATGGTATTAAAAGGGGGAAACTTATCTTTTATTTTTAAAATAAAAAACCTTAAAATTATTGGTTGTTCCGATGATCTCAAGTCTAACTATATCCGTGGTATAAGCTACCATATTGTTATTTACAACAGAGATTCCACAATTCCCTTTGGTATTCATAATCATAAATAATCCAAAGTTATTAAGAACATAATTTGGTGAAAGTACCTAATTACGTCCATAATAAATTCGGTGGAGGAATGTAAATTATTTATAACGAAACTACTTCTTTGCAAATATTACAAAGATTTTTTTTCTAAAACACGTGTCCAAAAAAACATTAATTAGTCTCTACCGATATAATTTTGAGGAACCTAATCGACTATAACTGATATAACTCCTTAATTTTATCAACAAAACATATACATAATCGGAACCAACAGTAAAGAGAAATCCAAAAGAGGTCATCGGTTATATATTTTTTCATTTCTTATACCGAATGATTGACATTATGATTTAATACAAATAAATTCCAACCGAATGATTCTGATATGTGTAACCCTTTGCCGGTCGGAAGGAAAATTCGTTATCGAATAAAAATCAGATTAATCTTATTAAGCTCGATGTATCTATTCTGAAGTACCAACATATAAGACAATGGGAATCTAGAAAACCTATCTATGCGTTACATCCTGTTTGTTATGTACATGTATATATGTATTATATATATATAAAAATACATACAAGTACAAGCATACAAATAATCGTTTCCAAAATATAGTAATGATGCGTAACAATACACAAAAAATATAAATACACAAAAAAAAATACTTTGAAGCTTTTGTTAAGCTTTATTTTTGGATTGTTAATTTTTCGTTTGCTTTGCCTTTATCATTCGCGTTTCAAAGATATTGACACACACAAACGATAATTTTTTCAACCATAAAAAGCTGAAAATATTTTTTTTTTTGTTATCTTTTTGGTAAATAAAACTCCGCACAACCAAATTCAAAATACAAACATTTACAAAGACATATCAAAATATGTAACAGTACTTAAATATTGTTATTATGATTATCTGTCTTGTTAATTGTTCTTTGAAAATGACTTTGTTTATTTATATAAAATAAAACTATTATTATCGTATATATACTTGTTAGTTTTAATGAAAAAGCTTCAGAAAGTTTTTGATAATACAGCACTTAAAACGTTTCTGTTTTTAAGTTTGTTTGATACAGTTGTTTCATATACAACAGTACTTGTCTTTCAGAAACGTTAAGATAAACTTTAAAATCCAAATCCGCAAATAATTAAAAACTATAAAAATGTAGATCCTTTTTCCATTACATTTTAGGAAACAGCACAAGATACAAGGTTTTAAAACCCCTCAAGCAAATAATTTTTAATTTTCTTTTTTTTTATTTATATTTTGTTGTAAACCAACAAAAGGATCAATTATTAGAAGTAAAAAAAAGTTTTTTATCATTTCGATTCAAGGAAATAAGAATTACAATATTTTATGCTTGAATTGTCGCCATAATCAATTTAAAAACTTTTTTCATGTTTACATATTTTAGGTATGCCACCTTTTAATTATAAAAATTGTTATTCCCAAATTTACTTGTTGGCTTATTGCAAAACTAATTACTAGGGATTTATTACGAGTAGAAAATTAGCTAAAAACGGAATAAACGATTAATTTTTAGGTGAGGTTTATGCGATGCACCTGGAGCTATCTGTACTTAAATTTTATTTTAAGAGATTATTTAAAGAAAAAAGTTTTAATAAGTGCCATCAGACTTTTTTTGAGAATTATTATATAATTATTAAATTTTGAAAAATTATTCGTTTTCCGCGTATTATATGGTACATAAAGCTTTATTTTTATGACACCCCTAAGTAATTTAATTTTTTTGGTTGAATGTGATGATATTCTTTAAATAAATAAATTATTTGGATAACTAATTTATATCGCAAAAAAAAATTCGAAGTTTATATAACTATAAAATACTAACTTAATAGATAAAAGCATTGATCAATCATGCGCATTGTTACGTATTTACGGCTGGCACTATAATATCCCATGAAAAGGGTTAATTATATTAATTGTAATAAATTTTTTGCTTTTTCTAAAACAATACTTCTTGAAGTGTTATCTTCATTTGTATATACTGGAGATTTACATCAACCACAATTTTGATGATAATAAAAATAAGCGACTAATATTAGTCACAGAAATCGTTGTATGAGAACCCATAGACAAATTATATTTCCTGACATTGAAGCAAAAACTTGAGTAGACAAAATGCTATACATATGTATTTCAAATCACTCAGTGATTTTAACTAGTTCAAATTTTACATTGGAATTAATTTCAAACACAGTTTTATTAATTTTCGTGAATTGAAAATAATTTCGTTTTATTTTATATTTTTTTTAAATTCATATACAGAATACATACGCAACAACAAGAAAGGAAAAAAACAAAGCTTAAGAAAATAAAAAAATTAAAACTTAAATGTTCATCTATGTGGCTGCCTTTTCGGCTTTCTATATATAACAGCTGATCTAAGGTTAGAGTTCCAAATCATTTTCTGATGTTGGACAAGACTTCCGTACTACCCGGTCTAATTCATCCCAAAATATCTTGATGGGGCTAAGATCGGGTGATTGAGGTGGAATTTCTATTATATTTAGTTGCCGACGTCGATATTGTTCGGTTAAGAAATCTGTACATAACCTAGACTCTTGCTTCGGATCGTTGTGCTGCTGCAGTATAAAACAATTACCGATACAACGTCTTCCAGATAGAATGGTGTTCTTCTCCAATATCTCCTGATACTAAAAACGGTCACAGTATTCCTTTCACTCTAACTAAATCTCCAAATTTATTATTACCGAATCAACCCCACATCATCACCGATATCCTCCTCTATGTTGAATAGAATGAACAGCACAGTCTTCTTTCACACCTTTGTCAACTTTTCTGCGAAAAAAAATATTTTTCTTTTCGAACCAGAGACCTCTAACTTTAATTCTTTTGCCCAGAGCACCTTTTTTCAATCGTTAAGCGACCAACAAATATGTATATTCGCTCATAGTAAGCGTTTCCGTTTGATTTGTACGCATACTAGCGGCTTACGTGCAGCCACATGGCCATACGGTCCACTAGCTTGCAATTGGGTGTTTACTCTCATTAGACTTATCTCTTTTTCAAGAGTATAGCGTTCAAATAAGAACGAATTTCTGGTGCTGCAAAGTGTCGATTGCGCTTACTAATAGTGACAATAAAATTGATCATGTAGCACGGAACCGACAATTTAGAGTAGGGGGGAGTAGTAATAATTTTTGAATTGTTGACCATAAATTTTCCATAAATTGACCATGGTTTTGGGCTTCGAGAAATAAAAGCAACCGACATGAAAAAACTTATTTGCATTATCTCAAACCATAAAAATGTGATTTACGACATTTTTTACATTGAAGCTTTTTAAAATAATAATAGAGAAGGTTAAATGTTACAATTGTTCTTCACTTTGTACCAATTGTAACAGTCAGGAACAAGACGTTTTGAAAAAGTGGCATAATGAAATTTCCTTCTAAGTGTCAACAAGTTATCGAAAAACACCTCGCATGTTTGAGTAAAAATGAATTATTGTAACCATGTTAAATAAAGCCCAGAAATAAACGTGAAAATCGTGGATTTATATTTCCTCAACCTATTAATATATATTTATTCACGTATTTTCCACAAATTAACCACGATTAGCCTCTCAACTGTTCTTATTTTTCTGTTTTCAATAATGTGGATGACTGTAACATGTTGCAAATGACCATATCTAAAAATGCTAAAATTTTTGATACACTTTATTTACTAGTGCTTAAACTAATAAGCCTAACAAATTAATCTTATTACCCGCGATTAGAGGGAAACTATTCTTGGGATCATTTGATTCCCGGGAAATGGGAATTTTGAAACCTTATTCCCGGAATCCCGGGAATTTTCGGGATATGTAATGGCCAATGTAATTTTGAATGAAATAATCGTTTTTATTCAATTTCAGTGAGCAAGTCTGGATTACGCTTTCCAGCGCTTTAATTGCCACTTTGACGGGTTTCAACGCAGGCTTAGACTCAAATAGTAGACTAGATCCCAAATCAATTGATGCCGCACGAATTGCGTCGAGGGTACTCAAAAACCGTTCTAGCATTGCGTCCATGCTATTCCGTCCGGTTTTGCAACCCAAGAGAAAATTCAACTCTTTTCTATGTTTCTGTTTTACATGATGTTTCAAAATAGTATTCCTCATTGGTGAAAATTTAAAAAACTTTTCAATGCTTCAAACTATTTCATTTGTCACACTCAAGTCACTTTGTAATGCCCATTTTGGCGTGATGTAATTGTTCAACATTGAGATCATTCGTATTCGTCACATCGTCATCAGTTTAAAAACAATCTTCATTGAGGTATTCCTCTTCGTGATCACTATCACTAATATCCTCTCCCTCTGGTTCTGGTTCCCCTGTTATTATATTGCTACGTTTCTTGTAAATGACATCCATAATTGCCAGATTAATGTCATGATTATATAGCAGAGTTGATGTTGATATAGTGACTGTCAACAGATGCACTACGACATTTGTCGGAATAATCCCAAAATCATGGAGCTTGACATGAAGCTCAATGGTTTTTGCAACTGTACAGCTTCCAAATATTCTGACTAGTTCCAAGTTGATGTAATACTGGCTAAAATATTCATTCACGTTAAGGTTACGTTTATTTATACATACACTCGTCCATTCATCTTAAGTTAGACTGAACTTTGCACGATTTTTTTTTGAGAGTTTATGGTTTAAATTATTTTGTTTTTTGCCTAATTTTTAAACTCATATATAAGAATCATGACACGATGCTCGCCACTTTTACAAATTCCGTGAATCCAGAAACCATCAGCCGCAGCAAGTATCGCAACCATTTCCGCCTTGGATTGGCTGACGGCTTCTGACAACGGCTGCTAAACTGTACCAAATTTTGTTACACTACCGCAATGATTTCGAGATTCATACTATAGCTTGCAAAGTTGCTGTCGTCTTTTCGTTTGTTTGGATTGATGTTGTGTACATTTTATAGATGCCATCTCAATCCGCTAGTAGCAGAGCATTTGTAAACTATATTTGAGCATAGAATTTACCATTTTCTATAATTCCATCTTTTTTAATTGTTTCCAGACTTCCATACATGGTTCTTATTGTGATGGGTATCGTTTTTTAGTTTAATATTTTAATTAAAAATTAATCACGGTAATTAGTAGGTAATCTTTTATTACTACTACTACTACTATAAGTAATACTTACTTACAATTACAATTAAATATCAATGATAATTTTTCACAATTGAAGACTCGCAGGAGGGTGTGATACGAACAAAACGATATTCAATGTATGAACAAGTGAACGGTAAAACATATATTATATGACAATTCTCAACTAATTTGTGTCTTTGCCAATTCATAACTGATATGTTAAAAGACTCAGTGTTATCAAGGAATTTGGGTGAACTTCAACTCAAAATAATTCATATATGTATATAAAAAATTATTCTTTTTGCTTTTCGCATTACATTCACAAGTTTGACTTTTTGTGTTTCGATAGTTGTTTTAATGAAACTAGCATTTCCCGGGAAACACAAAAAAAAATCCAGTAAAAGAGGAAAAAAGAAAACGAACCAAATTGCCGGGAATTTCCGGGAGTGACCCCTTACCCGCGATAGAAATAGGTTCACAAAATATGATGAACGTATTTTAAGAAACTTACTAATAAACAATCGAAAAAATGTTTACATGCATGTGATGCATTCATCCGATGGTGTCAAAATATATACATACACGTTATATGGCCCATACACGGTACGACTAGTTCTACCACATTTGACAGTCCGCAAATCGAGTAGACCAAGCGGAGCCTATTATCGCTTAAACTAAATGCCGCGTGTGTGGAACAGTCTGATAGACCTCAATGCTTTTTGTGAAAAAATATCATATAGCGAAACACAAGAGGTTATGTCATCTGTCATAGAGTCTATATAGTCTGTGCAATCAGTTAACATTTTTATTGTATAATTGTACCACGAACATTTTTAAAACTTTTGAAATTAAGTTAAGTATTGATCGAAATGGCAACAACCAGTTGTGTGGTCAACGTTTTAGACACTGAAAACTGGCGCAACTTTTTCAAATTATATAAATGTTAGCCGAGTTTGTGGCAATCGTCTAATGAAAATTTCAACGACAAACAGCTAAAACGGAGTGCATATAATCAGATATTGTTACAATACCAAGAGGTTTGCCCAAAGCAACGCTAAAATTTAAAAAAATAAAATAATTAACATTCAATCACAATTTCGACGCGAATTAAGATTAGTGAACGAAGGTATATGAAGTCAGGTAGTCTTAACTGATCAAATACAATAGTCTAATATCTCGGACATTTACGATGATGAAAGTGATTAAATAATGATAACAGAAATGACTAAGAATTTAATTAAATGAATTGTTTAAATAATGTTAAAACTACGCAGTAGAAAAAAAATTGAATTTTCAACGTAAATTTTACCAACTTTGTCTCACAAATTTCAACTTTAACTGTGATACTATGATTATTACGTGTATTTTCTCTTTCTTTTGGATTATTCTTTATTTTTGAACTGGAATTTAAAATTACATGAAATAAATCGTATAATTACAAACTAATTCAACCAATTTTAGTTTTTATTTAAATTTGAGAGAAATAATATCTAACGCGCACCGAAAACATAAGTTATTACAAACACTCAGAGAAAAAATATAAGTAGATTCTACATAATAATTTGTTGATTGCACCAAACATTACTTTTACTATTAAATTGTAGGTTAAACACAGGGTTTCGTAAAACCTACTAAGAAATAGTTATATGTACTAGGAAACTTGTAAAAAAGAATAAATTTAGTAAAATATGTTATTACATTTAATTTGTAATTTCAAATAACAAACTTTTAGAATATAATATTTAAATAAAAATGTTTCTTAGAATTATTAATTCCGTAAAGTTTAATTGTTTTCTCATTTCCACCAAAAAGTACTCCGAGTGCCCATTATCCCTGCACTGTTTATTTGGTGGGTTGTTTATAGTACCACGAAGTAGAAGTATGTATAATTAATTGTAAATTTCTAGTTTTATATCAATCATGTAACAATGTCGTTATTTTTTATCTTTTCATTTAAGTGAGTTTCATTAATTTAGTTCTTTCTTCAGCTCAATTGCTTGCTTAGTTTGGATATCAGCAACCTGCTCTGTGTGGTAATCAATTAGTTATAAATGTTCAGCCATTTGTTCTATGTCACGATACAAATGTATTACACTTGGATCCTATCGCAACTGTCGTCGACCTTAAATTCTCAAAGGTAATTCAATCCATTAAGCCGCTATAGAAACATTTTCGGGTTTCACTTCCTATTATACTGCTTTCGTATTGTAATTATTATTCGCAATTCTTACTAAAACACCTATGTATTTTATGTTATTGGGAAAAATTCCCTAAAACAAAGTTAACTCAAATGCAAATTAATCACCGATCACTGCTGTTGAACGCAGTTATCACAGCAACCGCAGTAAATATTGAATACCATGCATACATCTTTGCTCTCATATGTAAATTATACCAGTGATATTTGTCTCATCTATGCAAAATCATGACATCGAATTTCTATAGAGATCTGGAAGTTAATCAGCTTATACGTATAAAAGTATACCACAGACAAAATATTAGTCTTCAGTTATCAATGCCTTTTGTGTATTTTATTAACCCTTATACGAGTAAGTATCAACAAACTATCAATCTACGAGTAGAATTGGTAGCCAATTTTACAACTTATTCTAAACATTTTGAAACGGAAAATTGTAAGTGTAAGGCCAACTGTTGCGATATAAAATTAAAATAGGAAACACGGTTATAATCTCAGTTATATTTAGTCCAGTAATGCCAAGTTTAAAGTGTTTTTGTTTGTTTTGGCACTCTTTTACCATAGATGCAAATTTATATAAAATAAAATGTTAAATTGGCTTTTAAATTGTAATTACAATAAATATATTGTTATATTTACGGTTAAATTGTAATTAATACAAATAATCAGTAACAATTATTATTAAATTGTAAAATTAAAAAATTATTGTTACATATTACTAGAAATTTGTTTAAACTAAGATTTGTTATCAGTGCATCAGTTTCAGTTGAACAACTGAAAATCAGTTTATAGTTTTATACGTTATCTAATGAAAAATTGGTACTTTTTTTTACTAGTGTTTATTATAAATAATTTAAAATTATTGTTTAAGAAAGATTTATTTACTATAAAGTGAAAATAAGTTTTGTGCGTTTCTTATCTTTAAAATTTGAAATTAAAAAATATTTTCCATTTTGTCGAAAATGGTGTACGTGTGTTGTTAGTATAAGGTTGCGATTTGTGGTTCTTCCAGAACTCAGTGTAATCATTCAAATAATGCATGGTATTTAGCGTGAAGATAATTTTATTTGGCATGACTTGTAACTAACTTGTAAATAAAACTATAGTTCCAGGTATATTAATGCTAATAAAATTATGAATTGTGTGTTTTGATTCAATAATGGCAATCTACGAGTGTTACATATCATGAACAATAAAATAGTAAACTTCCTTCCAATTGATTGTTTTATTTACTTTTAAATGGTAAATAAAACAAATAAATAAACAATAATAGCAATTATTATTAAATTGTAAAAAATTAAAACAATGTATTAAATTTTACAAGCAATTTGTATAATTTAATATTATTTTGTAAATATTATTATAATAAACCAATTTATCTAAAACAACGTGGTGATCAGTTTCAGTTGAACCTTAAACACATCAATACGTTGTTTAGTGAAAATTTATTAATATATTTTGGATACAATATTTTTGAATTTGGAAATATAAGATCATTGCTGGGTAAGAAAGATTTATTTGATATAAATTCGTTAGATAAAAATAAACCAAAAAAAAATAGTAAAGTGAAATTTAGTTTTGTGCATTTCCATTGCCAAATTTAAGGTTATAAAATATTTCCCTCATTATCGAAAATGATGTACGTTCATCTTTATGGTTTTATCGATAGTTATAGTTTGTAATTATTTTACCTCGAACATCATTTAAAATAGATCTCGATTTGATTTTCTTATAGTTTAAACTATTGTTAAATGTTACAATTTATATAGATTTATAAAAACCACTTCCTGCAGTGATGACAAACTTTGAATATCTTACAAATATACATCTGGTAGCCTTTGAAGAACGACGGAGAGTTACAACTGAATAAAGTTAAGCCGATATTAATTTTCCCAAAGAAAGAACATATCAGCAGTATTAAAAGAATGCAGAAAGATATATTAAAAGAGAGCACAGCAGTAATGGCCAAACGGTTGGAAAATTCGAACAAAATATTGAAGCTTGATGGAATAGTTAATTTAAAAAAGATCCTTTGCTGAAACTAATAATATACTGGTAAGTTTTCTTTCATTTCTTACTGTAACCGTATCGTATATATGAAAATAAATAAATGAAAGAAAATCTGTTTTCTATCTTTCAGAATTGCAACATTTACAAGTATTGAAATTGTTACATTACTTGATGCCTCCGTTAATTAAACATAATTTAAAAGTGGATGAGGAAACATTTCATTGGAAGCTATAAAGTCAAAATTGAATAAATAGTAAGTTTCTGATATTGGAAGATGAAGAAGAAATCAACCAACCAAGATCAACCAACAGATCTATAAGGGAAGAACATCTAGCGAATAAGTTAACCCTTCAACCAATAATAGTTGCCGACAAATTTATTGCAAGTGTAGATAGCAACCACGTATATTCACATACACTTTTGGAAGGGAGCAATTGATTTATGTTTTAAAACATTTTAAGTTTTTAATTTAGCCTAGAAAAATTAGTCATTTAACGTATGGTATTGTATTCAAACTTATTTTTATGCGATAGACACGCGTTTTGATAAACCAATATCAGCAGCGGTCAGTTTAATAACTGATTTGTTCAACATTGGAAAACACAATTTTAAACCATAAGTACAAATTTACTTAATTGCATTAATTAGTTAATTTTAAATTATATTGTTATTTAAATATTAATTTAATTTATTTTCTTTAATTATATTAGTCATTAAACATCTGTTTTATAAATAAATGTGGTTTTAGTAAGTGTTAAGAATTATTTTAAAAGACACTTACTGACACAATATTCATTAAACCAACCGAATCTATAATTAAAATTGAAGAATTACATAACGTTAGAGCCAATTCCACAAACAATCAGTTCGTCCGGCAGTTCCGTGGGCTTATCAAATATTGCAAATGATAGAAAATATGTTTAAAGTTAATAGTAATATCACAGACAATCAAATTAGATTTTTCATTTGAGCAAAATGAAAACAAAACAAACTTCTGATAATTCCAATGTCAACGTTGCACCTGTGATTTTTCATTCAACTGCGTAAAAAAAATATTTTTGATTGTATGCGGCTATTTACAGAAAATGAAATCGCAGTTTAAATTTTTACGTTTACATAGGATGAAATATCTCTTTTAGGTAATATTTTTCAATTTGTACAAATTTTGAAATTTTAGCGTATTAGTATTTAACTTTAGTTGTTATCAAGTTGGAACTCAAATTCATTCAAGTATATCATAGAAACTATCACTATAATTTTATTGTTATAGCTAGCTTCATGGTTCATAAATATTAAAATGATAAAAATATAACAAAATATTGTTTATAAAACTTTTTTAAAAAATATGTTAAAATCATAAATTTGTTTGTCTGTTTTTTACATGAATTGCAATTTGACATGAACTGTTATAAATGTTTCTTAACATAATCACTTTAAAACTATAATAAAGCTCAATCAAAAAAATCGTGAAATGAATTTTATGTTATTTCATATCAAAGGTTTCACTTTACACAGCTCGTGTTTTATACTGCTTCTGAACCGAGGTCAAAAAATAAATGATCATTTCCAGTAACGGGTAATTATACCAGATTTTTTAATAATATTTATCTTACATTAATAAATTGCAAATTTACTTATAATACAATTAGTTTGTAAATATTAACATTTCTTATAGTGATTTGTTGATTTCACAATAACGACAAATTTCTTGTAGAAATTACTATGATTATAATTTGTTTGTAAATATTATCAATTGTAATATTTATTTGTTGAGAATACAAGAATGGCAAGTTTCTTGTAAAATTTACTAAAAGTACAAATTATTTGTAAATACTACCATTTCTAACTTTTATTTATTGACTTTAAAAGCATGATAATTTACTTGTAGTACTTGTTAATATTACAATATTATTGTATGTTTTACGATTTCTATCATTTACTTGTTGATTTTACAAGAACTGGAAAAAAATTGCAAATGTGACAATTTATTTGTTCACTTTGCTAATTTTACAATAGTCATAAATTATTTGTAAAATAAACAATTATTACTATTTAAATATTGAAATTACAATAAACAAAAATATTAATTTTAACAATAATTACAGTAAATATTATAATTTTTTTGTTGGCTCAAAATCAAAACCGGAAATTGTTGAATTTATCGGTTTTTTTGTAGATTCAATCAATTTTTTCTATCAGTGAAACTATACTAGCAAATTTACGGTATAAACCATTTAATTTTCAATAAAAACTTATTTTTCAATTTTCATGTAATTTTACGTGAAAAGGTTCGGCAACTTTTGCCCACATGAAAATTCAATGCATTTTTGTTTACTGTGTACGAGAAAACTGAACTACAGACAAGAAACGTTTATTTCAATTTCAAATAACTATTTCCAAAGTTGAGAAATGTCTTCATCAAAATCATTTCGGATTTTCTTTGTTTGGAGGGCAACATTTCGTGACGAAGTAGCTTCAAGTGGCATGGGAGATTGGATTGGTGAATTTTCTAAATTTGTGTACATAGTCCCCAGGCAATTTCATATGCAATTATGCAAGTAACAGCACGGCTTTTATTTAATTGCTTTTATCACAGTTGGCATTCACTACGGCAAGTAACTCAACACTGAAAGCCTTTTTTTAATTAAAATAAAAAGAATCAGAATGTAGTGGCTTTTTCATAAGGATATGTTTGCCATCCAGAGCGCCTACGTAGTGAGGAAAACCAGAAACACTCTCGAACGCAGAAGCGTCTTTATACCATCCTTCGTTTAATATAGGCATCTAGAAAGATATTCATGAGAAAATTTTCAAGCCACCTAGTAACTAACCAAAAATTATTTTCTTACCTTTATAAATTTATTTTAGGCATTTATAATAGCTTTCTACGTTTCGATTACAATTTTTGTTCAAAAAATATTCAAAAAATTACGTGTTGCCAAAAAACTCAACGTAATTCCAATCCTTACTTCGACGGAAATCGCATCTCGCATTAATGTGTCTTATTTTTCAATTTTTAATTTTATGAGTGATAATAACGCATAATCCTGTGGTCTTCTGGTTTTGTTTCTTTTAATTTTGATTAGAGAACTTATCAACTAGCCATTCTGTGCAAAAAATTTCTGTGCAAAACATCTCGCACTTCACAGTCAGCAAGATCTGAAAGGCTGGCCATACTGTACACGCTCAAATACCTATACCTTCTGTATGATAGTGCCAAAAACGAGCATAGGAAGTTATCTAAAATCTCTTCTTTCTTTTCGTCCATGCAATTTCTATAAAGTCATTCGTCTGTAGACCCAGCCGTCTCGCATTTTCCCCAAAAAGGCAGGGTATGTGGTACACTCAGAGAAAAACTTGGGTCAAAAGAAACAAAAATCTGAGTCTATTTTGCCAAAATCTTGGTGATTTTCAATCAACCAAATTGCTTAGTTAAAAAACGAACAAGATCTTAGTTGAATAAAATTTTAATTTAAAATAACCAAATCCTGCTAATTTAATTTATAACTTAGTTAATATAACCAAAAACATATGGTTAATTTAATGGATAGGAATGGAAAATAATTGATAACAGTGACTAACTATTTTGTTAAATTAACCAAGGGAAAAAATTATTTTACTAATAATTAGTTATTATTATTTTACTAGTTTAATTCTACCAAATTTTCTTATTAAATGTAACAAACATGGCGGTAAATGTTGCAAATGTTTTAGGTTGAACACATTACATCAAGGTTGGGTTACCAAACCAACACGTTGGAAGTTTTATATCGAACTAACGAAACATTGAATTCTTTATATTAAAAAAATTTGAGCATCTCATCAGAATGCAGTGATCAAACTACAAAAATAATGAAAAAACTTTGAACTTACATTCAAAGTAAAATTACAATGCTTTAGCGAATTTTATTGATTCGCTAGAATTTAAATCTTAGTTTATATGACAAAACTTATAGGTCAAAATAACTAATTAAGATACACCAAAATATTTGGTTAGTTATAACAAGAATATTGTTCACCTAACAAATTTTTTTTGGTTAAATTAAACAAAACATACGTACCAACATCCTGGTAACTCAAATTTCATTCACTTTTTGTAGTAACCAAGTAAGAAAATACCAACTTTCTAATTTAAACAAGAGATTTGGTTTATCTAGCTCAGAATTTTGTGTTAAAACATCCAAATTAATTTAACTAAGTATTTGGTAGTAAGCTTTTTTCTGAGTGTAGTTTTTGCAAAAGCTTCTTACAAAAGGCTTAGGCTCCTACCTTGCCGTCTAGAGAAACAAGGGTACACAGGTAAGGCTTAATACAACTAGAAGTTGGCATACTTAGGCCAAAAAGGACGCTCATTTCAGAAGAGATACAAAGAACACTTCAATGGCATAACCAAATTTAAGAAAAGTACTTAAAAACAAGTTTCACACAACACATAAAAACTCAAAATCATAGGTACCCTTAATTCAATAAAAATGTAACCATTTTGCACAGAATCAAAAAAAGACTGAACTTAGACAGGTAAGAAGATCAATACCAAGGGTATACATTTTAGGAACAATTAAATTCATGAGTCATGAGACATTTGTATACTGTACAAATTTCTCATGAGGCATGTGTCAAATTACGGCCAAAATTCACACCATAAAAATATACAAAAGCCCCAACAATTTACTTAGCGACAAAAACCAACACAAAAACCAATAAAATTTAAGAACTATTACCCATAACATAAAAACAAAGGAGGTACCAAAGAGCAGCGCCTAGCTACAGTATATAGAGAGCTTCAAAATAAATTATTAAACAGTAGCAAAAAATAAACCAAAGAAGGGATTATTCTCGAAATCGATATTTCTAAAAAAATTAAAAAATTGCCACAATAAGTAAGAACTAAAAACAACAATATAAAATTAAAAATAAAAAGTTTTTCATTTAAATATATAAAGTGACTAAAGAACACAAAAAATGAAGTGAAAATCTGTGCTAGTTGGCGCAATAAATCATAAATGTCATTTTACAAATTTTTTCAAATCCACTGAGAATAATTCACTCGCTTTTGGCACTGATATCCGAGGTTTGGTATCCACAATGCATATAATCCCGAAGATTAGCGATGGTTTATCGATTCCTCTTAAAGCAGCTTGAAGGCAGTTCTTCTTCACATCACCAAATCAAAGAATTCCATTCCAATTGCACTCCGCACAAACACAAAGCAAACCTATGCATCAATCAAAAAATTCATTGATTTGATTAAATGATGACCAGCAATTTAAAGTTTGTGGAGATTTCAAAATGATAGCTTTTTTAAGTGGCATGCAATTGGGTTACACTAAAAACATGTGTTATATGTGCTTATGGAATACACTATTTAAAGGCGACCAATACAACGAACGGAATTGGGCTTTACGTGAGAACATTAGATTGCGATACGACAGCATCGTTGAAGCTCTACTTGTGTCAATTAAAAAAACATTTGTACCACCACTTCATATCAAACTTCGAACATCGAATTGCGACGAAGTTTTGCACGGTTAAGAGGAATGAAAATAAAAGAAGGTTGTTGTTTGAATCTATTCGAATCTAAGTTTTGATCAAATGAAATTTCATCTTGCATATTGTTTTTTATTACAGGAAAACATAATGGACCAGATATTCGTCGTTTGATGAAAGATAATGCATTTGAAAATGCTCTCAGTGAACGACCAGAGCTTGTGGGATTGAAATGTGTAAAAGAAATTATTAAGAATGTTCTCGGAATTCATCGATCTCATGATTGGCGCAGAATTATTGGAAATATGCTGACCGCTTTTCATAATATAAACCTTATAATGTCATTGAAAATACATTTTTTGCATTGTCATGTGGAAAAATTCGCCGAACAATCACCAGCAGAATCCGATGAGCTTGGCTAGCGTTTTCACCAAGTGACGGCAAAGCTCGAACATTGGTACAGCGGCAAAAAGTTAAATGTACTCTTAGGTGACATTTGTTGGAATTTGCAAGAGGAAAAAGATCCCGAAGACGACACGAACTAATCAAAAAATTAAAATTAAAAAAGTTAAGTAAAATGTTAATTTTTTAGGAAAAAATTGAGAAAAATCACAATAAAATCAACAGAATCGATTTAATTTTCTTTTAAATAGTTTCTGTTGTATCTATATTTGTCGTTGCAATGCTTATTCGATCAATTTAAATTCAAATAAACGGATAAAAATGATAAAAGCTTCTCGTCGAAATGAAAAGTAAAAAAAAAAATAACACAAAAAATGTGAATGAAGATCTTGTTTTTCGGTCTTGACATGTTCAGCAAAGTTGTTAATCTTGGCTTGCGCAACAACTTTGCTGAAGAAAGCTTTGCTGAAGTGAATATGAGTGTATGTTTTGACAAATTTTTGACTCAGAGCCAAAACATGTCGAAAGCGATATCTCAAAAATGGGGACTAACTTTGAAATGGGACTAGCAACATTGAATTCAGTGTACTCGAACTAGGTTTACCTCCAGGGTGCCCAGCTTGTTACAAAAAAAAAAGTTTGCGATTCAAGCACAGTGTTATTAATGCAAGAATTCCGTTTTTGTCAATTTTAATTTTAGATTATTTCTTTGTGACAAATATCACACAGCGAAACAGAGGTTATGTCAACTGTCTATCATAGAGTTGAGTCTGTGCAATAAGTTAGAGCGTGTGTGGTAAAAAACCAATTGAGTTTTAAAACTTAGTTGTTAAGCTGAGTGGTAGTGTGGATGAACTGCTTTATGCACACACTACACTACAGCTGCCCACCACACAAAACCTATTTTTACCTGTTCCTAATTCACTTTACTAATACAGAGTAAGCCATCTATTGGTTTGTTTTTAAATCATAGATTATGGCAAAACTTTCTTATACGATTTGCTTGAAGTTTTGAAAACTCGTCAGTCTGATATTCCGCGTCACGAAACAATCATGTTTTCACTTGATGAGCGCTTTGAAATATTGAAAACCTATTTTCAAAGTTAGTGAAAGTTAGCTTAAGAAAACTTATTTTCAAATACGGATCGTGAAAGAGCGCCAAGCGGAACTGCTGTAGTAAAATTGGTAAAGAAAATTCGTGTGAAAAGCTTACTATTGGATGACAGAAGTGGTCTCCGAGCTCTAACAGTGCGCACGCCCGATAATATGGCGACTGTGAATACAGCAACTGGCCATTAGTCGCATTAACCTGAGGAGAATACTGCACTTTTACATCACACCAATCTGCAATCCTCCCACTATATCGAGAAAGACAAAAATACGTCTTTCTTGTTTCGTTATTATCGTTATATTATGGATATTAAAAAATGTTTAAAACACTTATCTCACAATCTAAGAATTATGTATTTCAGAAGACCCTCATCCTATCTGTATTATAGCCTGAGACCAAAAACTGTCGAGATACCCTTGATATAGTTTATTTATCACCCTACTGATATAGAAAGCGAACCAATCCTAAGAATCAGGATGTATAACCTCTAATTTGGTCTAGAGCGGTTTATAAATATTTTATAATTTCAACAGATATAGTATATAGAGATAAATAGCTTAGAGAAGAGAGAAAGACAAAGAAACATACATTAAAATTCCATTTTTATGGTAAAAACTGAGTTTGGGCACAATCTGCTACGAAATCGGTGTATCTAGAATAAATATCTTGAAGTCCGGAATTTTGATAATCCGGGATTTTGAAATCCAAGATGCGAGGTTATTACTTACAAAAACTTTTAGAAATCCAACTTGGATTCAAATTTAAAATTTCGTAAGATTTATTGTAATACTATAATATTTAATTATCTCACGATAACGAAAAGCGACTTTGCGAAATCAAAAATTGTAAACCAATATTGTTATCGTTTTTTGTAATTTGAATATTTTGTCAAGAAATCTAAGATCAAGTTATAGTTCGCAATCCCAAAGATAACCACTCCTTTATAAAAAAAATTAATAATAATTTGTAATTTATGTAAGTTTAATAATTCTTGATAAATATTATTTGATTTTGATCTGTTCGCTATACTCGTATAAAGCTAGAGGCGCACACTCACAAAACACTAATTTTCGTCAACGCCAAATTAATAATAAATTATCAAGCCAATAATTTGTTGACATAAAATTTATCATATTTAAAACAAAATTGTCAAAAAATATTTATAATTAACGACTTTAAAAACGTAAAAATAGCAAGGTATGTATATTAAATGTTTATGGTACACCAGTTACGAGTGTATGGGTAAATTTCCCATTGAGAAATATTTCTTAGAAATTAACATTTTTTGTATTTATATTAAATCGATCAAATGCGATAATAATTTTAATAAAATTTACAACAAAATCATGAATTTTTATTGTATTTTATTGCTTTCGGTCGCAATAGATACGTACACGTTTATGTTGAAATAGTTCCGAGTCGTTAAATAGGAAAAGAAATATGTACAAGAAAAGTGGTTAGAAGGTGTTTAATGGAATTTGATAATTCTGTAAAGATTAGAAATTATATAAATTTATTGTTAATTATTGTAAAATGTAATTTAATTTAAATTAGCGTTGTACGAGTTTTAATATTCTCGAATAATATATAATTTTAAATGTTAAGGATATATCGCTTGTGGTGTGAATTGGTAGACCGACTCACAGCTAAAGTAGATTTTTAATAACTACGTACTCGTACACTGTTTGTTCGTAAAACACAGTAGGAAAAATATTTTCTTTTATTGGTTTTAGTTTTATGTTGCAACATATAAACTTGTTATGCAGACAAATACTACATAAAAAATATACTTTTGAGGTTTTTTGTTTGCATATAGTAGTATTGTTAAATTAGTAAAACAGCAGCATAGCAAGGCAGAAGATTTTTACGAGCACATTAAATGTATACAGCTTTGGTTGATATAGGTAGTTGAATCTGCTGCATCTGTGGTTTAAGAAAAAGTTAAAAGTTTTAAACTGGGGAAACATATAATTTTATTGTCATATGCAATATTAATTAAAATTTGGCTATGTTATAAAATTCTGCAAATGTTTAAATGCTTTTTTATGTTTGACCTTCTAAATAGACAATTTAAAATTGAATGTTTGTACATATCATTTTTGCAAAATCTTAATTACACATTTTGCACAATTGACTTGTATAACTTTTTACAGACCCGAAATAATTAACCTTACAACGTATAAATGCAATTAGACTAATTTAAACTATACGGATTAGGTTCACAAAAACCTGTTAATTCAACTTTACATAATTTTGATTGATTGGATATAAAATTGGATATTTGTATAGCTGTAAAAAAATTTATAAGAATAATTTAAAAAAAAATACCTGCATGGATTAACCTTGTCAGTTTGAACAACCTGTAAAATTTAAATTCGATTTATCAAATTTGACTTTGACATACACAAATCTTCTGTCCAAAATCAATTAATCTCTAATCAAGTGCTATTTTGAAACTGGTTTTTTGTAAAATTTACCGTGTTACACCGATAAGATTTGTTTTCTATAAAATTGTTTCTACGGTTTAATTATTGTGGTAAATGTATGCAATTACAGATACTTAATTTATGTATACAAACTTTACCCTACAAAAATATACCATCAATCTGATCTGTTAAAGTTACGAATAATCATCATACATTTTTTCACATCGGTGCAATTAAAGTAATTAAAATAGCCTAGACTGTACTTTATTTTTAAACGATTAACCTTATAATACCAACAAAAGGCACGTAGTGGTTAAAGCTTTGGCGTTTGGATCGGTAGATACCGGGTTCGAATCCCAATAGAGGCAGGATGCAAAAAGGGATTTTTCATCATCTGATTAAGATTGGTGATGGAAATGAAGACAACTATAACTCACTGTCGGAGCGCACAACTCATGGACTGACCGACTTTCCATGCCAGTACTATTGGCTGACATGGAGCTATGCAATATGCAGATGGTCCTACGTAAATCGGGCTTATAGCCGTACGGCCTAGCTTTGGCATGCAACGTATAAGGTAGAACGTAAAAAGAGAACCACGAAAGAGTTGGGTGTGCTTCGGCCCCAGAACAGATTGCATAGATTAAAACATAAAAAATACATTATAATATGCAGCTACCGGCCTGGACATTTATAAGTCTTCAATCTTATAATTAATTATAATTAATTGAAAAAGATAATTTTTATATGTAGTTTTCTGTTATAATTTCACAAAATTTATTTAAATTCGTGAAATACAATGTGCGGCTTGACCTTTGAAAGTGAAGTGTAATTATATTTCTACTACATGAACTTACGCAAGTATATCATGCCTTTGAAAGTTTGCATTCTTGTGAGAAATTGTTGAAATGCTTGGAGGATATATACAATTTAAACAAGTTCTTGCACCAAAACCAAAATTTTTCTGATTCTTCTGATAACCATAGTATAACACGAAGAATCGATTTACATGTTCTAGGAGAGAAAATCTTGGATATACAAAACTGATCACTTCCAAAAAGCTTGCTTGCTATTTGCACAATCACATATCTCAAGAAAGGTCCAGCCAAAATTGGTTCATCTAAAATAAATGAGAATATGTTACAGCAAATTGTGAATAAAGCTAATAAGTCAACTGGCTTATCAGGGGTACCCAATTCGAATGCACCAATAATACATAATAAGACAACTTCATGCCTGGGTTTCCTTTAAACAATCCTTTCAAGACAATCGATATCATTTCTGATCATGAATACTGTAATTTAAAAATGTGCTCCTTCATTTTAATTCATCAGTAACGCCTCCGTTTATCTAATCCCAATTTTATTGTATTATATATTTACCCACAGCTTGATGACATTGTTAATCCAGAAGCTGTTAATACTCGTAATGATGCGAATTTTATAGATATCGACCGTTGAAATATACACTTGGGTGCAAAAAATTCGCATAGTTGTATTTTTTTGTCTTTTTTTTAATTTTCTTGCGAATTTGAGCTGATTCTCCGTTCGTTGAATGTGGCAGAGTTATAAAGAAACTTGCGGCTACAGGCAACCACAAAGATCTGGCTGACCTCGTGTTACAAGTAAGCGTGATGACCGCTTTCATGTGACGATTTCGTTGCGGTATCGTCATTTCGTGTCAAAAGAAGTTCGTGAAATCGTGGACCCAGACCAGCAAATGGAAAGAAATTGATCCCAGCCTACCACCGGTTTCAATTCGCTCGAGAGCATTTCGATTGGACAGAAGAACATTGGAGCACAGTCCTGTTCTCTGACGAGTGCAGGATGTGTTAACATAGCAACGATGGGCACGGAAGAGTGTGCATGTTGCATTGAAGAACGTGTCTCGTATGGCGGTGGATCGAACATGTTCTAGAGAGGTGCGTATATAGATATTGCTGCAACGAGTCTCCATAAGCTGCAACAGGCGATCGCAGAGGAATACTGGTGTGAACTATTTAACATTTATCAAAAGTGTAGCTACACATACAAAAACTACGGCAGAGTTGATTTTTTAATTTTGCTTATTAAAAACCGATTTTTTACCAAAAAAAATCCCGTGGCGAGCTGCAGCTATCGGGGTGGTCACAGGTGGTGGATTGTGAACGGCCTATCGATAGGTAGGTTAGCGGTGAATTAAATAAGCCGTCCCCAACCGCAGCTCTGCTGGAAGGAGAGTCTCAGAGACCGGGGGAGTGGTTAACCTCTGTTCACTAAATTCTGAGTGCCTATGATACCCAGTAGGGAAAGGCGAACTGATGGCGCCATAAAACCATCGACCACAACCACGGTGAACTGAGCGTCACGTCTCCCTGCGCTCTTGAGCCTCCAGGTAGTGAGTAGGGAACCCTATAAACAGTAATCCCCTGAATAAAATGGGTCCTATTTGTTTGGGATATCCATATAGATGGGTGAATGAGTGCGTGGATGTTGGAGGGGGCGGGGGCGTGGAAGGCGGGATACTCGGTGATCCAATGGGCTGGATTAAGGTGTTATGCGACCCGTGCTGATGATCGACTAGACTGGGGGCCCATTTAACAAAGCCCAGTCGTGAACGGAGCCCTCTGGATACCTGGCGACCTCCAGTTGTATTTAGCCTTACCTGCGTATACGGATCACTGCGCAGGTGGACGTATTTCTCCGATACTCGTGGGAATAAATGGAAGATTCAGAAAAAAATAATAAAAACAAGGGGACCGGTACCCACCAAAAACCGGAAAGTACTATAGAGGGGAGTAACTCTTACCAGAAAGGTGGGGCTCCCTCAACTGAGGCAGGGGTAAGCAACACTTTGGCATCAAGGCCAGGTGGAAGCGGAACTGCCAAACAGAAGAGCGGGAGACCGAGAGAGATTCCCCCAGCAAAACGACGGTACAGAGAGAGACGGTCGGCATTTAGAAATATCGAGAAACTGGCTGCGACCCCTGAGGGGCAGCTTACAGTTGTGCAGAAGGAATCTGTAGCATGGGCTAAGAAAACTGTCGGCTGCGATAGCTCGGAGAGGGTCCTTGTGTCTAAAAGACAAAGGTCCCAGCTCACAGAGGTCCCATGAGCTTGAAGCAGAAGGCAGTAAGCGGGCCAAAGTGCAAGCAGACATGACGTCGTGTGCTCCTAAGGAGCAGAAACTGAAATTATTCAGTGAAATCCTGAAGGAGCACGTGCTGGTGCTAGCCGTCATTGACAAAGGTCAGGAAGATGGAAGCATCACGTCGGAAAAGTGGAGGGTAGTGTTTAATGCACTAAACTCCATTTTCTTGAGGATCCTGAGAGAAAATCCAGGGTCCACCCCGTCCTGCAGAGATGCGGGATGGCACCAAGGGCGCGTTAAGTTAACTGCGTGCTTGGATCAGAGATCGGTCGATCTCTTGAAAAGGGCAGTGACCGAGGTAGGCGAGGTGTGGCCGGGCGCGAGGCTTGAAGCAGTCAGCAGAGGGGAAATCCCGAGCAGGCCGAGGGCACGCGTCTGGTTACCAACCGAGCCGGACAAGCCAGATGAGATCATTGTGATTATCCGGGCCAGTAATCCCGATCTTCCAACGGAAAGATGGAGGATTGTGAAGCAGGAGAAGGCCAAGAGGGGCTTTAGATTGGCAATCATGCTGATCAATAAGGAATCCTTGGCTTCCCTTGCTAGATCTAAGGGAGTGATCAACTTCGGTTTCGGGTCGATCACTCTTAAAGTTTATAGGAAAGATGAGGTCGATAAGGGTGCGGAAGACCAGCTTGGGGGCGACGGCGAACGGCCCCTGCAGGAAACGTTCAAGCGGGTTGAGGACGACCAGAGTAGCCGTTCCGATATTTCGGACGAAGTGAAGCTGGTGATGGGAGGCAGCCTCATCTCTCTGAAGTCTGATTGGGGCAACCCGTCGAACACACGACGAGAGGGGGTTGGCGACCAAACCAACGAGCCAAATGACACTATCCTGATGTAGGGAGTGCATGAAGTGGTGAGTAAGGTAGATTACAATGGTTAGCATTGTACAAATAAACCTAAACCACACGAAGGCTGCCTCGGCAGCTCTCGTGCTCAGACTGACTAAGCCAGATGAGGACTTGGTATTAATACAAGAACCTTGGATTAACAATAACAGGATTTGTGGCCTCAGAATAAAAGGGTATAAATTATTATACTCAAGCAATTCTGAAAAGATCAGATCGTGTATATTAGCAAAAAATAATTTGGATATTTTTCTTCTTCCACAATTTAGTAGCGGGGACGTTACGGCGGTGAGCGATGAGGTAGGCTGTGAAAAACTATGGCTAGCCTCAGCCTTTATGGATCGCGAGAAGGAAATTCCACCGCATAACCTGGGGGAACTGATCCGGGAAGCAGGTCAGAGAAAGGTAGGTGTGATACTTGGATGTGATGCAAACGCGCATCACACAATCTGGGGAAGCACAGACATTAACGAAAGGGGTGAGTTATTTTTTGATTACTTATTAAATACTAACCTTGTAGCTTGCAATATTGGGTGTGAACCAACATGCATTGTAAGAAATCGACAGGAGGTTCTAGATGTAACCTGTGCGTCAGAAACAATTTTTTATATGATCAGTGGATGGAGAGTGGCGAAGGAGCACTCATTCTCTGATCACCGATATATTACATATAACCTCAACATCAAACCTGTTGCCAGGAAAGCCTTCAGGAATCCCAGAAGGACAAACTGGAACAAATATGGGGAGGTTTTGAAGGATTTATTGCTGCTGGAGGTTCCTGGACTTCCGGCGACAGTAGAGGAATTAGATGGCATGGTTGATATTGTCACAAAGGCATGCAATCTGTCATTTAATGCTGCGTGTCCTCTGATAAAAGCTAGGGGCAGGCAGAAACCGACATGGTGGACCACGGAGTTGAAAACCTATCGGAGAGTGTGTAGGATAGCCTTTAATAAGGCTAAGAACACCAGGGAAAATCGAGATTGGGATCCCAATAAGGAAGACCTGAGAAAATACAAAAAAGAGTTGAGGAGGGCACAAAGGGGGTCTTGGAGACTCTTCTGTTGTAGAATGGAGGAGGTCTCCGAGACTTTTCGCCTAAGGAAAATTCTATCTACTAACCCAACCAGTCCTAGTTACTTAATTAGGCGGGACGGGTTATGGACAGCTTCAAGTGCGGAATCATTGAAGCTTCTCATTGAGACCCATTTTCCGGGAAGCATTGATGACTCGATGGAGCCTGGAGCTCATCGAGGAACACCTTTTAGAGATGTGGATGGCATCGTGGACAGAAAACGAATCCTGTGGGCACTGGACGGTTTTAGGCCTTATAAATCGGCGGGCCCGGATCGGATTGTACCAGCAGAGATCCAAAGGAACTCTGCAGTCATCCTCCCCTGGCTGGAGGTTATCTTCAGGGGATGTCTGCAATTGGTCTATATTCACATGAAATGGACGGAGGGAGGTCAGAGTGGTTTTTAACCCGAAATCGGGAAAAAGCTCACAGGCTTATCCAAAGGACCTGAGGCCTATAACTCTATCATCCTTTCTGTTGAAAACCTTGGACAGATTGATAGACGTACTTATTCAAACAAAAGTTGAGCCGAGGAATTGGGCAATGTCGCAGCATGCGTACTGTAAGGGAAAGTCGGTGGACACACTCTGCACGATCTAGTACGCATGATTCAAGTTTTCAAGAAGTCAATTTACTCGCAAGAGTATTGTATGGTAGTATTTCTCGACATTGAGGGTGCCTTTAATAATGTTAAAACGGAGGCGATCATGGAAGGATTGTCATTTTTGAAGGTGGATTATCCTATAAGTAGGTTGATAAATCAAATGCTGGTAAGCAGGATTATTATCTCGGAACTGGGGGAGTCCACTATTAGAAGGCGGGTGGTTAGAGGAACTCCGCAGGGAGGAGTAATGTCCCCCTTTCTTTGGATTGCTGTTGGAACTGGAGAAAGAGGGGATGGGGGTTGTAGCGTATGCAGATGATGTAGCGATAGCTGTCTCAGGCAAATATCTGAATACGATTAGGGATGTTATGCAGAATGCACTCCTGATCGTTACGAAATGGGTAGGCAAATGCGGATTACGGATCAACCCGTCCAAGACAGAGCTGGTACTATTTACTAAGAAATATAAAATTCCGGTAGTTAGCTCACCTACTGTGAACGGCATTAGACTGGCTTTTTTTGACAGAGCGAGATTTTTGGGCATACTCTTGGACAGTAAGCTCAGCTGAAGCCTAACATTGTAGAAAGGGTGAATAAGGCTAATGTAGCCATTTACTCGTGTATAGAAACGCAATAGGGAAGAAATGGGGTTTGAAACCAGAGCTGGTACACTGGCTCTATACCGCAGTGGTAAGGCCTGTGCTGATGTACGGGGTGGGTGTGTGGTGGCCAGCTCTGGAAAAGGTAACCTACATAAGGATGTTGGAGAAGGTACAAAGAACGGCCTGTATGCTTATAAGCGGGGCGCTTAGGACAACACCTACACGCGCTTTAGAGGTTATGTTCCATCTTATTCCAATCGAATTTTTTGGTAAGCAGATGGCAGCCAATGTGGGTACGAGGCTCTCGGCTGTCTCTCAGTGGAAGTGTCTTCAGGCGGGACACTCGACGATAGTTAGATCACTAAGGGAAGAACTGGTTAATCTAGATTATATTAAACCAACGTTGTGCTTCGATATAGGTTTCCGGATCATCTGTCCTTCTAGGGAATCCTGGAGGAATGCATCAATACTGGAAAACGAGGCACTGAAATTTTTCACGGACGGCTCTAAGCTAGACGGCAAAGTAGGAGCCGGAGTCTTCTGTGAGAAGCTCAATTTTAATATTTCTGTTCGTCTCCCTGACTACTGCAGCGTGTACCAGGCTGAAGTGGTGGCGATAGGGGAAGACGTGACATGGTTGAAGCATAACGTGGTATCTGTTAGGGATATCGCGATTTATGTGGACAGTCAAGCGGCACTCAGGTCACTAGAGGCGGTTTGTCTGAAGTCACGGGTGGCGCTGGATTGCCAATCATCTCTTAATGAGATGAGCGAGTATTTCAGTATCCAGATGATCTGGGTCCCTGGTCACTCGGACGTCACGGGAAACTGCAGGGCAGACGAACTAGCTAGGTACGGTACGACCCTCCAGATGCAACCGGAAAGGGCAGGTCTGGGGAGGCCTAGAGCAGCGCTCAAATTGACGCTCAGTAAAAAGGCAATCGCCTTGACAGATGAGAGGTGGACCAACACGCTCACGTGCAGGGTAGCAAAACAGGTTTGGCCAAAACTGGACCTGAGGCACTCCAAGGCACTTGTATCCCTGAGAAAACGAGATTTATAATTGGTCGTAGGGATACTAACAAGACACTGCCTTTTTGGGGAACATGCGAGAAGGCTCGGTCTAGAAACGAATGACTTTTGTAGACGAAGAGGAGGAAGAGACGTTAGTTCACTTCCTATGCTCGTGTCCGGCACTATCATACAAAAGACGTAAGTACTTGGGTGTGTACAACATGGACAGCCTTTCTGAACTCTCGGACTGTGGGGTGCGAGATATTTTACGCTACATCAGTAGCTCTGGTTGGTTTCAGCGGGAGTAAGGGGAGATTGGATCATGTGGTATCACAATGGGCCATTATTGGCCTAAGTGTGCGATAGCAGCCACTCTAACCTAACCTACAAAAGGTAAAACCCCAAAAAACGATTACACAATAACCCACTCTCGGGGAATTTTTTATCGAATTAACACACAATTCTAGAGATGTCTACAAAATCTGGTTATATCGGCATTTTGGGGATACTTTTGAGTAGTGATATGCGATACATCGATGCGACATCGGGGAATTTTTTATCGAATTTACAAGTAATGGAAATTGCCTACCTGTTACCTTCAGATATTTGCACATATTTATGTTCGAGATTTATTAGGAAAATTTATCGAATTTCGAACCAGCGAGCACGTAAGAGCTTAAGTTGCTCTCTGTTTGTATACCATTTCGGTAAGTGCTACGAGCATCAACATTGTATAGATTTCACTTCACACATGAACGACTGACCCCAAAAATGTTGATGGTCATGCCGCTCTCCTAAGTGGTCCAAACATAGAAGATCTTAAGCTCTTAAGTGTGCGGTGATTCAGGCAAAATTCATGGCGACAAATTTACAAAAAAAAACATGTACTTCAGACGTTGACCCGCAAAAATCACTTGGGTGACACGGTATAAGCACGAAAATGGTACCACTGGATAGGTGTTGAAATGGACTAGGAATCTGCATTCAAGAAAATTAAACAAGCATTGATTTTTTTATTATTTTTGATATTTTATTGAAAATAATCAATTTTTTGCACCAAGTGTATCATTTTCTAGTAATACCACGGAAATATCAACCGAGAGTTTCTATCCCAGAAAAAGCATGGACCAGTCGGATAACATTTGAAATGACAAGTAGTTCACGGATATGTGTGTACGGATATGTGTGTATATGTGTGTTTATAGATTAGACGCTTAATTAGAATATTGGGTGTTAAGAGAGGAATGATTCAATGATTTGGATGATATTATAGCAAGGGTGATCAAGCGCTTTCAAGAAAGACTTACAGATGGAAAAAACTTTTGGAAACACTGAGATGAAAACATAAGGAATTTCATGTTTTTTATGTAACAGCCCAAATCGTAATACCACAAAATAGTGTAACATAACACAACATAGTGTAACATCACGCAACATGGTGCAATGCAACATGGCAACCAATTTAAGGAATCCTTAATATTTTCTCCAGAAATCATAACTCCTTAAAGCCAAATAAAATGTTCCAAGCTCTCCTTAATGAATTTTTCCTATTTAAGAACCCATCTTAATCAGTTTTTGTTAATCGAAAACTCTTATTTTTACAAAAATCTTGCGAGCCGAAAAAATTAAAGAAAGGGACTCTAGCTGCGATATAAAGAATTCTATTCGCGATTTGCAACAAAGCAGCTGACATCTGGTGAACAAAATTTGAATCATAGTTTGTTATGGAGCAAGGGGGATTAAAACTGTCATAAAAATGGATTTGACAATTCTTGTTCCCCTTATAGACGTAGAAATCAACGCTACCTACATTTGAAGAAAATCGCCAAGATCATAAATAAAAATATTCAATATTTTATTGCGTAACATGCGACTTGTTTTACAAACGGTTTTAGTGATATAGATTTTTTAGGACGTTGGCTCTTGGTTTATTCATGCATTGTTTATGGAATTGATACAAAATTGGTTATCGTTTTAAAGTATTCCCTTGGAAGATTGGTGGAATTTTTGGCGTGAATACGTCTTTAAATTTGCTTTCATACGGAGGCCATTACAAAAACTGATGGTATCGAAATCGGTAGATACAGTTTGATGCTGAGCTATATATCTATCATCTACATCCAAAAATTAATTAAACCGCTCGATAGATAACAGATCAAAGAATTCGTTACTTTGAGTGAGGACTGTGACCCATCGCTTGCGATGGAGGGAGAAGCACCACCATTTTAGTGTTTTCCGTTCGTATTGAACTCTGTATTTTCGTCACCGATTATGATGAAATTGAGTATGTTAGATGGAAATAGGCTTCTTAAATGAAAGAAGTTCTGCAATATAGCCACCTGGGATGGAACTTGGTCATTTTCTAACCGAATATGATAGGATTGGGTATGTTGGTCGTAAATGACATTCTTAAATGATTTTTGGAAGACCTTCTGTCATATGGCCAACTGAAACGGAACTCGGCCATTTCCTAATTGATTATGATGGGATTGGATATGTTGGATGGAAATGGGATTCTTTAATGATTTTTGAAAAAATTTCTCTAATATGGCTTGCTGGGGCGGAACTCGGTAATTTCTCAACCGATTATGATGGGATTGAATATTTTGGTCGGAAATGGGATTTTTAAATGATTTAAATATTATGTATTAATTTACCATTAATACACTTTTGCTACGTGACTTCAATCTTTCTGCAAACGTTCACCAGAAATCTCGACGTACCGTGTAGACCATTTCCTGCCCAAACCATTGTACGTATTCACGTCCTATGTCCGTACACGAGGTACCCACTTTTTTGTTTTTGGTTTGGGTCTTCTAATTTTTGACAAAAAATTGCAATGGCTATTCGCGAATCGTATACTGGGGAAAACGAGAATCAAAACCCAAATATGTGAACGTTGATCTTCTGGAATAAAACCACTATTATAATAACAATAGCGGACGAGAGATGAGTTTTTTCCTAAGTTCTACAATTAACGCAAACTAATCAGGTGCATTTAATAAAATCCAAGCTTGAGCGAACTTTGAAATACTTCTGAGCCCGGAAAATTGCTGTAAAACTTATATCGATTGGTTCGTTATGTATCTATATGTCTGCATATTTTATCCCCTGTAACGCGTTTCATCGCATAGTGGAATACCACCTTTACACTTTCATAGTGGCATATGACTTATTTGGTTAAGCTATTCGGTAATAGATGGCGGACATGCTCGTCCAACTGTTACGCATAGTGGAGACATATTGATTAATTTTTTTTGACAGCTACAAAGGTAAGGAAAAAAAGGAAAAATGGATTAGACAATGCCTCCTAAACTACAGGCCTCTTACTACTCTCATTTTTTGCACATGACGTCAATTAATAATATTACGATATTTACACTAACAAAACAACTAGAGAAAGCAACAAAAACGTCGACATAGCGTGTCGTCATCTTTTGGTGTCAGCGGCCTGTAGTTTAGGAGGCATTTGATTAGACCACTGTCAAACGAGAACATCGGGTCAGAAAACTTAAGATCTATTGAAAAATATTGAAAAAGTAAAAAAAATATTTATTTAAAAAATATTGTGCGGTTGCACCCAAGTGATTAAATAATAAAGTTCATAAACGGATATTTAGTCTGGTGTATTATTAAGAAGAGACCGAAACGAAACTAAATCAATTGTATTGATTATACAACCGTTAAAAATTTTCATTTTATGTGCGTGGTGTTGTGTAAAGTCGTATCTAGTAGCGTATCTCTATAAGTAGCGTATCTCATCCGTTTGGTGCTGTCGCGACACAAAAATATTTATTTAGCGGATACCCGATAATAACCCATAAGCCACAATTCACCACTCGAGCGGATCAACCTGCGTAATCCTAAGTGGGATATGCTATAGTTCATCAAACATAGGACTAGAGCTGGCGTACGAGTGGTCCTGCTTCACGGTGCGACGGCTTGCTTGTGGACGGAAGAACGGGCGTACAATTCGTCGCAGTGGATCATACTGTTGGCAGTATCTTTCTCTTTGCTTTTGTTTCATGGTATAGTATGTCAAGGTCGTTGCATTAATTTGTTTTTTTTTTGTTTTGTTTTGTTGTTCTAGAAGAAAAGTAATCTCGACTAATATAGTCTTTTTTCTGCAGAAAATCGACTGCGGTCGCAGGTTTTATTCGATCCTCTCTATTATTTTTCAGATCAAGATATATCAATGAGCTCGAGAGTATTTACCGGCGAAATTGGATTTGTGTGTCGAAGTGTATGTTAGCTTCGGTGCGGATTCGCGAAGTAAAGAAAAACTTATGATTCTATATAATTTTTCTTTATAACTGTTAAAATTCGTCTTAATCCATAATAATAAATGTAATAACTATAACTTCCAATAAATAATGTAAATATTATTATATTGTTAAAAAATTGGTACAGTGAAGGAAATATTTTATTTCTAGGAAATTGGGGGGATGAGGACGTTCCGTATGCGTGTGTATCCGGTTGCAATGAGGTGAGTAGGTTTTTCCTTATTGCGCCCAGTTTGAGTCAGCAATTTTACCTTATACAATGTAATTTCGGATTTTTTTTTTAAGTAGTACGTACTACGGAAAATACATATTTTTATTAGCAGCTCCAGCATTGACATGTGTTTTTAGGTGATTAGATAAAAATGAATCGTGCAATAAAATGTATCGACACAAACATCACATCAATTTTCCCTTCGTCACGTGTTATAGGAAGCCTTCAGTGATTTTTTTGCTGCCACAGCTCGATTTAAAACGTTTCTCAATGTGGTGTTTCATAAACTATTTCAAATTGTCTTTGTCACCTTAACGTTATGCTCTGAGCCCGGATCTACCGGGTCTATATGAAATACCTCCAAAATTAAATTTCAAACAAGATTAGTTCTAAGTTTTAAATATTACCCGAAGATATCTATAGTTCTGTTTAATAAACTTTAATTAAGGTGGATTGAATAATCTGAATGACTTCATACATTTACTAAAAATTTGTGAAGAGCGGTTTTTATTTGTCAGGAATCAACTGTAATCGGTTCAAATTTTACCAAAAAAGTTCTGACTATCGAACGATGCGCCCTGGGTACTTTCATTAATTTTTTTAGGACTCACGCGATTTTTCCAAAAAAGGTGATTAAAGTGTCTAAAATCGATTGCGATAGGTGCTTATTTCTGAAAAAGTCCGTTCTGAGGGTCGTTTTGTGAGGCCCAGGTTTTTTTATTATTAATTTTTTCAATCACCCAAGGTTTTTATAAAAGTTGCTGGATTAGCTTTATTGAGTTTCAAAAACCGATTGTTATAGGTCTAAATTTTGTGAACATTTAAAGTGTATTATCCGGTGAAACCAGGGTCCCTTTCGTTAATTTGTTTTTGTAAAAATTAGAGCTGTCGATTACTAAAAACCGATTTTTACGAAAAAATTCATTTAGGGAGCTAGGCGCCTTCTTTTAACATTTTGTTTGGCTTGGCTGACTTTAATAAAATTTAGCAGGCTGTGATTTTAATTTATTTGGGATTCCCCGGATAGGCCGGCATGTAACACGGTACCATGTTGCAAGATTTTGCATTATACCGCACCTGTTACTTTGGAAGATGTTACACAACGATGTTGTGTGATGTTGCACCATGTTTACTTGGATAAGATTTTGAATGCAAGGAAATCGTTACGCCACTAGTTCTGATTTCTGGATAATTCATTATGAGTCGTGCGGATGAGGCAGTATGCTGCAAAGTGTAGTGTAATGTTTTACAATTGTCGTGCCATGTTTCATGATAATGTACTACGTTGCATGATGTTGCACAATGTTTCTGTATGTTGAATCTTGCTGTAGGAGTTGGCACCATGTTGTTTGATGTCACATTATGTCGTGTCGTATTGTACTTTGTTTTTTGTTTGACATTGCTAATTGTAGCGCTATGCTGTGGAATGTTGCTAGGCATGGCGCCATGTTGTATAATGTGTAAAATGTTGTACCATGTTGTGAAACATTGAACTTACATCATGAGTAATAATATTGATGTATTCTTATTTTAACCATGGTCTTTTTTGACAGTTTGTTTCGCCTCAAACGATTTTGATGTCGTCTGGTACAGCTTGCGGGTCTCTTTATTTTATTGTTTTCGGCTAGCACGATTTTCATAAAAAGTTTCAAAAATAATGCCAAAAAAATACCAGATTCATTCATCATCATGACTTTGTTCTTGTTCATCACAAAAACAAAAACAAAAATTGAAGTAAAAAATAAATAAATATATCGAAAAATAACATTAATAAATTAAACGTTACCGAACGCTACCAAAATTTATCCAAGCTTCCTCTTCACTTTGGACAAAAGATGAAAAGAATAACCTTCGCCTCTCAAACGTAAACAGCTTTACGCTGCAATCATTAAATGTCAGGGTTCAGCTCTTGCTTCCAAAAGCACATATCATATGAGTATAGGAGAAAATAAGAAAATTAACAACAAAAAAATTATTTATAAATTTATGTTCAAAAATTTTCTAATTACCACGGTTTCTATCTTGTAGTATTATTGAGCTACAAATTTTCCTCTCTACGTAGAGTTTTCATTTCATTATCTCTTTAAAATCATAGATGGCTCTGATAGAATACCTCTGCTTTGCATTTGTTAGGTGTTTTAATTTATATCAAAATATGTCAATTGTAATATTTTGTTTTATTAAGATGAGGTTTCTTCAATGAGATACAATTGTAAAGTGGACGAAAAAAACTTTTCTTAATTATATAAAGTACTAAAATTATACCATATAAATTATAACAGAATTATACAACTCAAGATTCCGATTTGGTTGTGCTGTCTGGCTTACATTAGTGTAATGAAATGATATTAAGATTTGTTACACATTTAAAGAATTATTAATATTGGTTTTTTACATGGTGACAAAACAAGGAACTGTAAACAAATCAAAATAAGAAATATATCAATTAAATCAAGTTAATTATAATCTTTTAGGTGATGAAATTGTACATACAAAAGCGTAAACATCCCGGGCGCCAGGAATGTATTCCTTGACATTTGTTTACTGAGGATTTGTTTGGTAATTTGTATTGCGGAGTTTATTAAGTTGGTGTGGGCCATGTACTCGAGCCTCACGAGGTTACCTTTTGTTTTTGGGATAGAAATGTACGAAGGAAAACTACCTCAATTTGTTTTGAGTGATCTGGGATGTCGTTGTCTTGATCGCAAACTTTGATAACTTTGGCTACTGACCGTTTCAGCGTGCTTCGTGCGGTTTTAAGAGTGACAACGCGAACAATTCCGTCTTCGTCTGGATGCACTTGTAGTACACGTCCCAATGGTCAACTTAGTGGCGGTGTATCTTCGTCCTTCATGTAGACGACGTCATTGATCTGCAAATTTGCTTGATTTTGGACTTTCCACTTTCAGCGTTGCTGCAGAGTATGTACGTACTCTTTCCTGAAACAAGACCAAAAAACATCTAATCGTTTATTGACATCTTGCTATCTGGACAACCTATTATCAGGACATTCCAAATAACTCTGCTCTGAAATGGCCAATAGTGGATGTGCAATTAGAAAATGAGCTGGTGTCAGAACAAAGAGAGCGCTTTTGTTGTCGTCTGTGGGAGTGAGTGGGCGGGAATTTAGTATTGATTCGATCTGAGTGATGATTGTTGTCATCACTTCATTTGTTAATTTGGCATTGCCTGTAGCCCGAATTAAATCGTGCTTCATTGATTTTTCATTTTCCTTGAAACCTGTATTGCGTGACATTTGATTAATTCAGGTGGCTCGATAACCTCTGCAAACGATTTAATTGTTGTTTGTGCCAGGGCTCTCTTGTTTGTAGCAGCCACGGCGGCCCATGCCACCGAAATTTATTATTGATGAGTTCAGTTGGAAGAATTTCCTTGGAGGCACAATCGGCAGGATTATCTGCTGATTTGAGTGGTTCTAGTGCAGACAAAGACTGGCAGATGACAAGGAAGTTTGGGCAGCCAGTGAAGAATAATTTCAGAGTCCGTCCACGCAAAAATGCTGCATTTTTCACACTGAAGTGCCTGAGTCACAACTTTGATTAGTTTAGATAGAAGATGAGCTCCAATGAGTTTTATTGGAGGTACTGTCAACCGTGGTTTTGAAATTGGAGCGACTCTGGTTTTTGCAGCTATGAGATTCATATGCACATTACCGTTGCAATCTGTGTCGCGACTGTACACTACTGCCAAATATGCTACCTTACTCGCGTCAGAAAATTCATGTATTTCCATATTTGATATACTCGTAGCATTAAGGAATCGCGGTATCCGAATATTCTAATTGTGTCGTGTATTTCTTTCCATTTTTTTAATACATCCGATGGAAGCTCGTCGTCCCAGCCAAGGTGTAGTATCTAAAGCTGCTGGGAAAGTGTTTTTGAGTTATCCTTACTGGTGATAACCATCCCAATGGGTCGAAATGGCGGGAAGCATCTGACAGAAGACGGCGTTTTGTGAAACTTTTTTTTTTTTTTTTTATTTTTTATTTTAAAGCACGCAGGCTTATCATTTATTTTCAATACGATTTTTTGTCACATATAATAATAATAATCTATAAAATGAAAATAAATGAGTAGGGTAATCATCACCGATTTAACAGCAGTATTGATTTAACCTTAACCTAAACAAGTTATGAATATTACAATTAAAAATTTAACAATAAAAATATAAAAAAGATAAACAATTGAAACTAAAATTAAACTGCATCAGACTAAAACTCTAAATTGGAAATCGATAATAGGGTGCTCAAACACCAAACTTTAAGTAATTGGAGAAATGATTTTGAATTTATTTGTTGCCGTATACTAAGTGGAAGTTGGTTAAATAAGGAAAAATCAGTTACCAGGAAATGTTTTCTAAAATGTTCACTAAAAAAATGTGGAACAACAAATAAGAACTGATCATTGTTCCTAATGTTGTATCGCACATTTGATCTCAATAATCGGTGCCCACTTCGCAAATTAAATAAACGTAAAACCTGATAAACATATAAATGTTGTAATGGTAATAAAATTTTAAAACTCAAAAATAATGGCCATGCAGAAACCCGCAAAGACTTAAAACACATGATACGAATAGCATATTTCTGAGCAATAATGAGAATTTTTAAAGTTGAATGATAGCAACCACCCCAACACGATAAAGCATATTCGAGCCTAGAGTTAATGCAGGCATAGTAGAATTTTAGCAATAGCGATTTAGGATCTACAGGTCTTAATAGATATAGGGTTCGTAATGCATTGCTGAGAGACTTTTTCCAGAAAACTGGAATGATACGTTAACGGTGAATGTAAAAGACTGCCACACAAACTAAAATGTATAATCTTAGTTTTGTCACTTAAAATTAAGAAATTTTTTTTTATGGTCAAACCATTTCCTTAAAACTAAAAGGTCCGCTGCAATTTTACGGCAAACATCAGTTTGTGAGGACCCACGATAACATAAGCTCATATCGTCTGCAAAGGCAACAACCTTTTAAGAGGTTCTGGCATATAAACCCTTTAACAACGGCCGTACTGATTTAGGAACGCCACTTTAAAATGTAATTTCTTCGAATGTAACAGTTTTAAAATTTATTTTTTCCTCGATTATTTGTTTATATAAATTGGGGAATAACCTAAACATCTTCGTTTGCCGTATACGTGTGTCATTATACTTTTATCATCGGTTATGAATATAGTCGATTTTTTCCATTGTGACTTTTAGATAAATTAATAAATATTTTTTTAAAACTGTGCAAGTTATAATTGTTTTTGTGGTTCAATATAAATTTAGAAATACTATATTTACCGTAAGTAAAATTTAAAATTTAATAGTTTCACTTTTTCTATATATAGTCCTGGTTTAAATATTACCGTCCTCAAACAAGTACGTCAGGCGAAACAGTAATTTTTTTTAATTTTGTAGTGAAATGGATACTAAGCTATTTTAAGGGACAAAAGAATATTCCAGATTGGAAGATGCCTTGGAGGATATTTCAACTCATGAATTTGGTGACCACGATAATTTGGAAATGTGCATTATTCTACCAAACTTAGACGAATTGACAGACACCGAAGATTTTGATGAAGATATTACAGAAGACCCCAATGCATTTCCAACCGAAATTCCAGGTACTGTTGAAATTTCTGTAACATATACCACCGAAGAAGATGTGTTCTTATCGAAAAATCAGAATCTTGATGAAGAAGAGCAAACCACTGATGCCGCAGCATATTTCGATTTCAAAAAACCTAAATGGACGAGAAAACATCCGACTTACGTGCCATTTGGAACAAACGATTTATGTTTTACCAGTGAGTTCGACATTGTGAAAAACAAAATAAAAGATTCGTCACCGCGTAAACCATTTGAAATGCTGTTTACTGATGAAATCGTAAATAATATAATTGATCAAACAATTACATATGCTCGGCAGAAAAATAATCACGATTTTACTGTCACTAGCAACGATATTCGAAGCTTTATCGGAATACTGCTAATGACAAGTTACCAACAAATTCCTCAAGAACGAATGTATTGGTCTTTGGACGATGATTTGGGAGTTCCGTGCATTTATAAAGCTATGTCAAGGGATCGTTACATTGAAATAAAAAAATATTTCCATTTGGCTAACAATGCTGAAATTGGATCTTCAAAAGATCGGATGTTCAAAGTAAGACCGCTAATAAATATGCTTACTAAACAGTTTTGCCAGTAGGGATTTTTTCACAAGGATCTTTCAATTGACGAGTCAATGGTAAAGTATTTTGGGCATAATCCGTGCAAGCAATTTATCCGCGGTAAGCCAGTGAGATTTTGTTATAAAAATTGGATCATAAGTAGTTCGAGTTGATATTGTTACGCTTTTGAAGTTTATTGCGGAAAACCAACAGACGAATCGAGAACTCTGAAAGGAATACCCGTTGGTGCAAGAGTCGTTATTGATTTATTGGCACATGTACCGAATCCCTCAAACCATATAGTTTTTTTCGACAACTATTTTACTACCTACTCACTAATGATTTATTTGAAAAAACAAAAGATTAGAGCTACGAGAACAGTACGAGAAAATCGAGTAAAACAGTGCTCGTTAATGCCGACTAAGGAAATGAAGAAAAAAGAAAAAGGAACGTATGACTATAGATTTGATGTGAACAACGAAATTTTGTGTATAAAATGGAAGGATAACAACATATGCTCAGTTCTCACAAATTACGACTTTGTTGAACCGGTACGTTACGTTAAACGATGGTCGAAAGCTGAAAAGACTAAGGTCAATGTAACACAACCTTTAGCTTTTTCATCATACAATAGTGGAATGGGTGGTGTAGATACTCATGATCAATGTATATCATTATACAGAATTGCCGTGAGAGGAAAGATATGGTGGTGGGTTCTATTCACTTACATGGTAGACATGACTATAACAAATGCATGGAAGATGCATCAAATGACAACCGAGGTCAAAATGGATCAACATGAATTTCGCCGATACATCGCAAGTAGCTATTTGAAAGATGCTGCACCATCAAGAAGCTTCAAGAAGAGGAAATCTGGAAGTTCCGTAGAAGTCAGTGAAGGATTTCACTTTCCAGAGAAGCTTGACAAACAATTAAAGTGTTGTGTTTGTCATAAGAAGGCTAGATGGTCATGTAAGAAATGTGAAAAAACAATGTGCTTGGAAAAAAGTTGTTTTGAAAAGTACCACTTATCTGCCTAACGTCCTCATTTGAGGACGCCTATTTTTCCATGAAAAAACATAGTTTTACTTTCAAATTTTTCTTTTATTTATTTTCTTAAATTATAATCTCTCTTTGAAATAAGTTTGAACGATTTTTAACAAGTAGTTTGGTTTTAGGCGTTAATGGGTTAATCGTATCCCAGTTCAGTCCCAAGACCTTGTGATTCGATTCCTCGTACAACTCAACCAAAGTTTCGTTGTCTCGGTCGCTATAGGTATAGATTCAAGGAACTGTAGTGAATTAGATGCCCATTTGTGAAGCGAAAACCCTCCAGTTTTGAGAATATTTATGATGTCGTTAGCTAGAATTTGTGCATCTTGTATGGTATTACTGCCAGTCAGGAGATCGTCCACGTATAGATCATTCATCAGGGCGTTAGATGCCTTGGCAAAACTCGCACTGTTCTCTAATTCAAGTTGATGAACAGCTCTTGTTGCATGAAATGGAGCTGAGGCTGTTCCGAATGTCGTTGTTAGAAGCTGAAAGTGCTTCAGAGGCTGCAATTCGAATTTATCGATACATTCGTGTGTGATATCGGCTGTGAAAGCTACTTGATGTAATCTGAATCGCATGATTATATCAATAAGATCGGATTGAATAGTTGGTCCGACTAGTAGCTTGTCATTGAGTTAAATATATGGATTCTGTGGTTTTTGCAGAGCCGTCAAAAACTATGCGTACCTTCGTTGTTTTGCTTTCCGGCTTAATTTCTGGGTGATGAGGTAGATAAAAATGTTCAGGTTTTAAATCCAGATTTTTCGCGGAAATTCCCTCCATATGATTTAAATTTATACTCGCTTGTATTCCTTGTTTAAAGTTGGATCACGTTGTAGGCGGCGTTTGATGGAGTGAAATCGGGAAGTTCGAGTAAACATCCTAGACGAGGCGAATTCGCTAAAAACTGCAATTTTACGATGAATTTTCCATCTGGTGCTCTTGTATGCGATGTGGCGAATAGATCCTCGCAGAGCTGCTGATCTGGTATGAGTTTACTGGATAACGGAATTTCTTCGAGCTCCCAGAACTTACGCAGGCTCTCATCCACATTGAACTATGTTTGAAGACTAATGCTATTTTGTTTACTGGTCGAGTTTTCTCCAGAAACTATCCAGCCGAGTGCAGTATTTTGAGCAGTTAGGTCGTTTGGTCCTACCACATATCCGGATTGCAAACGCCTGAAGCATTGAGCCTCACCCAATATTATGTCACTATCATGGTAAACAGAGTCCAGTGAATTCGAAAGCGTTAGCGAGTTAATTTCGGGCCATTTACTCAAGATATTTTTGCTCAATCTAGGCAGCCGTGACGTAAGCCGTTTTAGAATTACGATTTGAACTTCCATAGTGAAGTCGTTTTCGAAATGAGGGATTAGCCTTATATCAGTGCATACCCTTGACACAGCTTCTGATGTGACGCCCTCGACTGGAATTCTTAGGTTTTTCCTTTGTATTTGCAGGCGTTGTGCACAGGCTTCGGTCATAAGACAGCCGGTAGAATCCGAATCCAAAAGTATTCGACAGAAATGTTGGTTGCCATATTTATCTGAATTGAGTTGCACACCACCGCATTTGGCTGATGAGAGGTACTAACAGCGTCGTTAGAATCTTTTTATTCTGAACTCGTGTTTTTCTGTACATTTACTTCGGATAGCCGACCAGATTGGCATGTGTGGACTTACACTTCAAGCAGGATACATCTGATTTTGATCGTGTAAGCAATGGAAATGATTGTTTCTGATCTTTAGTGTTGGCAGTTGTTCTCTTATCGCTAGTGTTGAAATGGATTGACGGTGGATCGTCAGTCGTTTTCTCTGCCCTTTTCCGCTGAATTTTTTTCATCTAACTTTGACAATAAAATATGTATTAGCCAAGGATCTCTCGTTTGGGCTTTTTTCCTAATATATTAAGTCCGCAAATGACAACTTCCGACGTATCACACACGTTTATAATACCAGCAGCTGAACCATTACAAGCCGGAAGCATCATGAATCTTTCGATAATTGATTTATAGACTTGATCTGACTTGTCAAATCGCTTACATAACTTTTGGTATGCTTCCTCATAATTTTCGGGAGTTAGCGGAATGTGCATGATTATTTTGCTTGCCTTTCCAGTCAGAAGTCCCTTTAAATACTGAAATTTGTGGATATCCGTTATGGATGCATTGTTGTGAACTGCCGTATCGTATAGGTGCTTAAAAGTGTGAAACTTGTCATTGTTATTTCCATCAAATGAAGGGATTTGTTACCGTGGAAGTTTGATGTTTTCCCCCTTGAGTGTTGCATTGAAGCTTGTGTCTTTTATAGTTTCCACAATTTCTTTCTGATAGTTGGAGAATGACGTCATTGTTGCAGTCATTTGCGCCTGCAGTGCATGTAGCATTGGATTTTGACCGAAAACCACCTATTGAATAAGTCCCTTTATTTTGACGCAGCGAGGCAAAAACTGGTCGATTTCCGTTAGAGTGTCATCTACGGCGACTATTTGATCATCATATTCCTTGAATTCGACATGTGCTTTTCGACATGTCCAATAATTCAAGATGCACATACAATTCCTCGGCTGCTAAATCCTTGAAAGCACCTTGCAAATCCTCGTTTCCGCTTTAACTCTGGAATTTCCATGATGATTGATTTACGTGATACTTGGGACTAACACCCTATGTATCTAGTATTTATTCGAACTATTCGATTTTGAAATTTAAATTTGTTCGTAGTGATTCAATCCCGTTACTTTTAGTGAAATGCGTGATGATTTGATTGTTAACACAGTTCGAAAGGTTTGAAATTTATAGAATTTATTAGAACTGTTCGAATTAGAAGACAACTGCGTGTTCTTATTAGAACCTTAACTTTTGAAGACGTAAATTTATGGGTTATGAATGAGCATCGAAAATATGCTCGTTTATAATTAGCAATGCTGTAATGTTAGATTTTAAGAAATTAACGCTTAAAAATATTTTCAACTAACGGTTCATCAAAAATGTACCGAGGCTGGTAAAATGGTCGTGTGATGCTGTTGGTTGCAAACTGCAAACAACTGATCGTAGCATTAAAATCCAGTTAAATTAGCGAAGCGCTCGATGTTTTTGATGCTTAGCACACTTCCCAAATGCGATGAAATGATTTTGATTAATGATTGTTTTTTGATTTAATGTGATGAAACCGTTGTCGTTGTTTAGCGACAAAATTAGATAGCCAATTGCCAAGTAGCGGTTCAATCCCGTTAAATAGCGAAACGCTCGACCCTTTTAACAGTTGTTAATGTGCATCCAATTTTTTCCCGGGTTTCGGCACCAATGTTTTAATTTATATATCAAAATATGTCAATTTTAATATTTTGTTTGATTAAGATAAGGTTTCCTCAATAAGATACAATTGTAAAGTGGACGAGAAAACACTTTTTTTTAAATTATACCAGAATTATACAATTCAAGATTCTGATTTAGTTGTGCTATCTGGCTTTCATTAGTGTCATGAAATGACATTAAGATTTGTTACACATTTAAAGAATTATTAATAGTGGTTCTGAATTTTACATGGTGTCAAAATAAAGAACTGTAAACAAATCAAAATAAGAAATTTATCAATTAAATCATGTTAATTATTATCTTTAGGTGACGAAATTGTACATACGAAGGCGTAAACATTAGGGTTTAGCCTCTATTTTGAAAAATTATTCCAACCACTATTTTTTTTGACCATTGTATATTTTGAAATGGTCTTGAAACAAAATCAATATCGTCAAATTACAATTTATAAAGCTTCGACTAATTTGACTTTGACATCGATTGCCGATTTAAACATTTCAACATAATAATTCAGCTGTACGGTATTTACCAATAATTGTTAGAAACCGTATAATATATACAAACGTATATTGATTGAAAGCTATGCATTTTCCACGACTAACCATTGAACCCATCAAAATTTTTTTTTATTGTATTTCTAAAATATTACATAAAACACATAAATTAGTTGCAAGTAATTAAATTTTAAAAATAAATTAAATTAAACTGTATAAAAACAACAAAGTTTCAAATTTTTCAATCAAATGTATAATTTTTGTTTATTGAAACAGAACCGAGAATGAAAACTATTTATAATCGAAAGCCTATAATTAGTAACAATAAATTTCATAAAATTTAGAAATAACCATTAATAAAATATAAATAATAATATTCCAAGTTGTTGTAGGTGTTTAATGAATAGACCACGAATTTTGTGTTATTTTTTGTTCGAAATCATAAAAAAAGTGTTATAATTTTTCCCAAGACATTTTTTTTGTGTTAAATAAAATAATGTCATTAGTCATTGCATTAGTCTTGTATAATTTAATAATTTAAATTTGAGTTAGAAAATTTCTTGAATTGATTATACAAGGCGCACGCTCGTATAATAAACGCGAAATCAATTTTACTCGATTTTATTTTTCAAGGTTGGGATAATTTTATATTTTCAACAATAAATACAAATTAATATATATATGGTCAGTGCAGTCAATATAATAAATCAATTATTTAACGTTGTTAAAACCACAACAAAAAATCTAGAAACATAAAATAATTTGCAATAATCAGCGATGTGTGCATTTTTATGATTCTTAATTATAATTATATGTGTTGATTAAATAGTAGTTTTTAATTAGTATGTCGATATTATTAATCTTGGTTAACTTATAGTTCTCAACTATTTTAATAATAATAACTTCTTTATCTACGAGTGCATACCATCAATTAATCTGAGTACATTTCAAAAATAATTTCATTGACGTTATTAAAAAATTTATAAATTAATTCTTTTTTACTATGGAGAAATTAAGTGAATTGGATCATTGAATATGAAATATGTTAATAAACGACCTTTAATGGTTAGTAATTTTCGGTAGTTGGGAAAACGATTAAATCAAAAATTTATTTACGAATTACTTTGTATAAAATTAATTATCGGATCAATAATTAAGGGGACTTGGTAAATTGTTCATTGGTTGTTTTTTATATTTACAATATTCGTGGAATTTGAAGAATTTTTTTTATATATTGGGTTTGTTTCTTGTGACAAGCGCATTTCATATATTTTAATTACTATTTTAGTTCTCCCGAAATTGTGAAATGATTTGGTGTTCACGATTTAATGGTGTACTGAAATTATAATTTTTATCATGAAATGACTTGTGCACCTGAACAGCTTAGTTAATGGTGATCGCCTAATCTAGGATTATCGAAAATTGAAAATGATTCGGTTGAAAACTATTTGCAGAATTAAGACTTTGTCGCATACAAAAAAAATTTCTTATATTCCTGTTGAAGACTGGCTGGAATTATGATTACAACATACCATTCTACGAAAATGTGGCTCGTTCACCTCCTTACTCTTCAAGGTGCAAGGACACACAATCACAATAACAATATGTGTACAATAACATGTACACGCTTGAAAACAGGCGTCTACTTCTGGATGCCGCTTTTATCGGAAATGTCCTTCTCGGCCACATTGATTCATCCTTCATCCTCGAAAACATATCCATAAATGTCCCAAGCAGGACTTTGCGTAATCATCAATTTTTGGCGCTTGAACACCATCCAACCAACTATGACGACAACAATCCCCAATCGATCTGCAAAATCTTTCAATGCCGTAATTGATCAATTTTATTTTAATTTATCAAAAACCAGTTTTAAAAAAAAGTTAAAATCGTAATTTTTAAATTTTTAATGAGTCCTTTGACAGTTTCATATTTGAAGTACTAATTGTTAATTTAAATAATTGTTTTATTTATAATCCTTATTTATTTACAATCTAAGTGTGAATAGATTAATTTTTTTTATTTTCTATTTTTAAAATTCTATGTTTAGATTTAATTTTTTTGTTCTCTTTTTTGTTAATATATTTTATATTTTACTTTTGTTAATTTGAAATCATAATTGCAATGTACTAAATCGATTTCCTTTAATATTTAAATAAATAAATAAAGACGAATTTCGTGAAGGTCGTCCAGAATCAGTTGTTGTTCCGGAAACCATTGATGCTGATATTGCAAGATCGTCATGTGACCTATCGTGAGATTGAGACAACCTTAGGCATTAGTGGGACCAGCATACATTCAATATTGTATAAACATTTGAATGTCCAAAAAATTTGTTCGCGTTGGATCCCACACAATTTGCCAATCGCTCAAAAAAAAAAGGCTCGTGTCGATTGGTCGAAAGAAAACCTCAAAAAATACGATCGCGATGCTTCAAAACACGTCTATGACATAGTGACAGGTGATGAATCGCGGATTTAGACGTATGAGCCCGAAAGTAAACAACAGTCGACTGTATGGGTGTTTCAAGATGAGCCGAATCCAACAAAAGTTCTTCGCGCACCCAGCACTTGCAAGCAAATGTTCACCTGTTTTTTCGGAAAAAATGGACATGTCGCAACCGTAACACTATCACTGAAAAAAAATATTCTGAACTCAAGCTAGTTCAACTTATTTTAGTTATTATAACCCAGACTTTGCTTATTTTAGGTAAAAATTACCATGGTTTATTTTACTAATGCATGTTTTATAATACAAAAATGGCTAAGTTATTTTCCATTTAATCAATAATGCTTGATTTTCTTTCACACTGAACTTGTTTGTATGTCAATTCAAACTAAGCATTTATTTGATAACTTCGGAATAGTTAAACTAAACCATGTAAAAGTAAAATCAACTGAGCTTGGTACTCAATTCAACTTATATGCTTGGTTTAATCTGAACATAGGCATATTCCTCTCATAACAGTTTGATCTTGCAAAATTATCATCTAACCTAAGCATTTGTTTAAAAACTAACAATTTAACAATGTAGTAGTTAAATTAAACAATTTCAATTGTTAAATATAACTATGCAAATGTAAAATTGCCTTAGACTAGTAGTCAGTTCAACTTAATGCTTCGTTTAATCAAAATTTATGAAAAATCGTCTTCTCATAGTACGGATTTGTATGTACTCGTATACTATGTACAACCGATCAAATTATCACTCAATATACTCGGTCAAATGTTCCATTCATTCAGCTATACGTACAGATGGTACAATTTTGACGGGCAAATTTGCTGGTTGTTTTTTTGTGACTACCAAAATAAGAATAGCTATTGACTTACAATAATAACGAACGAATCACAATCCAAAACAATTATAATCCGTTGTGGGCGGTTATTCCACATAATGTTCTAAATCACTTGCTCTCAGCCTTGTACCAATTTCTAAGAGTATTGTTAAATTAGATCGGGCGTGGGGCTCATACGATTCAATGTTACCGGTCCAAGCGAACAGGCTATTTATACATACAATTGAACTTATATGTATGTAAACTTAACTTAAGCACTTCGTAAATAACAAAACGCAATACCTTTGCAATAGTTAAATTAAACTATGTAAAAAAAAATACTTATGCGCTTGGTATATTCTACTTAAGTGCACGTTAAATATGACCTGTGCGCTTAGTCAAAATACTAATCTAATCATGCGCAATGAGTAATTTTAGTTTTTGTCTTGCCTTTGTTACATCATTTTTCAATATTGAGATTTGAGATTTCAGTTGGTGATTGAATTTAATAGGTAAAGCATAATAAAGTCAAAAAAAATTAAAAAGTAATCAATTACAAGGTGAATTAATTGGACAACATAAATTAACTATTACCTATTAAAAAGATAAAAATTGTTTCTTTTTTGGAGTGTTATTAGATGTGAAAATGCTTGTGAATATAAATATGTGTATAGTAATCCCCCTATAACACTTTAGATTAGTTCTGCGATATAGGAAACGCTTTGAACGATAATGCTCAAACAACGCGATTATGTACCTTGTATATCGCGTTATGTGTCAAACGTGGGAAATTCCCGCGGAAACATGTAGGAAAACATGTGTTATATGAGGGGTATGAAATCGTAATATGAAAACACGAATTTTTCAGTCAGTAAAAAAAAAATATTAAACTGGATACAACCCGCATCCGATAATGGTTCACCAAGTCGTATATTACAATCTCAACCAACAAAATGTTACTGCAACTATAGATAGGTGCAGAAACAGTTCAAACGAAATTATAAGATTGTTTTCCTCAAAGACACAGGTAGGAGATTACCTCTAAATGGAATCAGTAATGTTAAATTTTGTTAATTTTTGATTTAATTACAGAGCACATATATCATATTATACGGGGACATTTGCCGCCCAAAGGAAAACAATACGACAGGTTCCAAAATCAAAGGAAAAGTGCGAGCAATTTGGTAAATAGGAAAAAATCTGTCATTTATCAAATGATTTAGGTATAGGACATTAATAATTAAAAAAATTTAATAATTTATTTAATATTAATTTTTTTTATTAAAATTGGCTAATAGACGTGCAAAACTACAAAATTATGTATGGAATGAAAACCTTACTTAATTATTTATTTTATTAATTTCCCATTCATTTAGTTAGTCAGAATTATTCAGAAATAATAAATTTTATGAATCATCATCAATATCGACAGTTCATTCGTAGTTGTCAAAGTGTAAACATCTAAAATACGTCTAAAATAATAAAATAATAAAAATAAATAAAATAATTAAATTTACCTAATTTTTGCTTTAATTTTTATATTAATAAAATCATTAAGTCATATTTAAAATATAGTTCACCAAAAATATAAGGGATTTGTTAATTTATTCGTGCGTGATTCACATCTTCATAGCAAAGTACAACATCGTCTACCATTTTATTGTCAATCAATTTCGCGCCTTTGTAAAACAATGACCGTAACCTGCCGCTCGTGTGGTGCCAATATCACAAAAAAAGGACGACTTCCTGGTATTAAATGTAGCGGTCCTTGTGAAAATTTCTACCATGCTAAGTGCGCTTGTATCTCACAGGAATTGTTAAGTGATATTAATAATCGAACTGTCAATTGGTTATGTGAAAGCTGTCGTCTACAATCCAGTCAATCTGTGATTGACAACGAAATCTCGGACTCTGAATGTGATGTGAACGTGAGTCTAGCCGATATTATGATTCAATTAAAACGAATGGAAAAGAAACTATCTGCTCTGGACAAAGTTAAAGACGCAGTACATACTCTCCAAGCTGCGAATGATGCTCTCACTTCGAAACTTAAACATCTAGAAGACCAGTTTAGTATCCACTCTGCAAAATTACATCAAATGGAGGCTGATTATGACAAACCAGCTCAAATGCTAAACGCTTCAAGCATTACAATCAGTGGCTTGCCGATGGAACATGTTGACATTAGTGGAATGATTTTCAACACTATTAGTAAAGTCGAAAATTCCATTCAACCGGATGATATTTTATCGATCGAACCCATTCGTATAGAAACGTTAGCAAAACCACACTGAATAAAACCAACAATTATGTAACTCGTCACAACTTCTTTATTGTTAAACTAAAATCCATCGATCTACAACAAAAAGTTTTAACGCAAATGCGCAAAATTAAAACACTTTACACTAAAGATCTGGATATCATCTTGCCGCAAAACCACCGGGAGCATCAAATCCATATAATGCACCGCCTTTCAAAATTCCAATCACAGCTGTATCATGAGGCTAAAAACATAAAACTGTCATCAAACTTTAAATATTTATGGTGCAAAGCCGGACAAATTTACCTAAAGAAATCGGCTGATTCTGACGTCTATCGTATTCACTCCATGAACGATATTTTTCATATCCAGAACATCATACACTAGCAATTGGATAAAGCGGTTGCTGCTTCGGTATCTAGAATTAAATAATGTAACGTTAAGTAGTTTTTTTATCTTACCTCATATTTGTTTTTTATATATTTTTTCCATATTCCAGCTTAACTCTTTATACATTTTGTTGTCAAAAATAATATTTGTTTATATTAATCAGTCAGCTGTTTTTATTCCGGTAATTATTATTTTTATGGTGGTAGTGTTTGTTATGATTTGGATGATGTTTAAACACTGTTTGAGTTATTTTTTAGTGATTTACTCAAAAAACTTAAAACTTATTTTTTTAACATTTTCAAATATATTTATAATTAGTCGGAATATTTTGAAATTTACTTGGAATAGATTACTCGTTGTTGTGATTTATCTGGCTGTATTGAAAATGTTGTACTTTGCTCTCACTCTTCAAAATTTGTTTTTCGGTATTTGTTGTATGCATATTGAATTGTTAGTCTTATATTATGAGTAGTGTAATTCACCAAAACATTCAAAGTTTGAGAGCAAACTTCGACATTTTCAGTGCTTATTTATCTAGTTTAAAAGTGCAACCACTATTAATATTTGTTTCGGAAATCTGGATTTACTCACACGAATCTTCATATTACAGACTGCCAAATTATAATTTCATTGCTTGCTGTAATGATGATTATAGATCTGGTGGTGTTGGTGTGTTTATCAATCAAAATTTAACTGTATCTTATTTTCATTGTTACAACTGGACCACAGCTGATGTTTTAATTTTAAATGTTACCTTGGGGCGTCATGATTGGACATTTATCTGCATTTATAGATTTTGTAATAAACCGGTAAACGCGTTTTGTGTCGATATTGAGAAGTTACTTCTATCAATTAATAATAATAACATAGTTATTCTGGGAGACATCAACATAAATTTACTTAATATCAATGAATGCTATAGTTACCTTACCATGTTAGCCTCCCACGGATTTCTAAGTCTTTTAAATGAAGCTACTAGACATTCATCTTGTCTTGATCATGTGTTCATCAAATCAACAAATTCGTTTATTTTTACTGTGAAAAACACACCGATTCATCTATCTGACCACAACTTAATAAAGCTAAACATTTTTGCATCTCAGATCCCTGTGCTTCAAAATAGTGTAGCTGCTAATTTTTCGAGAGTTGACTATAGCCGTCTGAATGCTCGTCTACAATCTGAAAGTTGGGCGACTGTTTATGGTGAGAATAACTGCAATATCGATTTTGATAGGTTCTTATTTATTCTGAAATCGCACATTCGTGAATCTAAGGTCGAATCTTCTGCCCCTACATTAAAAAAACTGAAACCGTGGATGAATTCTTATCTCCTTTTGATGGTTCATAAATTAAAAAAATTCTCCTGAAAATTACGCCATAATCCCACTAATGCACGTTTGGAAAAATTTGTCAAGAAACTCTCCAAGGAAATAAATGCTAGAATTAAATTTGTCAAAAATTCAATTTACAAGAAGAAATTTGAGTATGTTAAAAATAGTTCTAAACTCACATGGAAGGCTATTGATGAAGTTCTGGGAACAAATAAAGACAAAAACCGAATCACCAAAATTTACAAATACCAATCTGATGTTCTTATTTCAAATTATCAATCTATAAGTAATGAATTCAATACTTATTTCCTCAACGTTCCATCGGAGATAACAAATAATTTGAACAACACTAACTTCTCGCCTAATTCTCCAGGCTATAGCAGATATGTTTTAGGCTCCACCACTTCACCTAGTATGTCTTGTGTGTTTGATTCGATTAGCGCCAGAGAGATTATAAAAGAGATTAGTAGTTTGAAAAATAAACACTCTTGTGGAATTGACGGAATCGACAACCTAATCTTAAAAAATTGCGTGTGGTATCTAGTAGATGTTTTAGCTTACCTCTTCAATTTCAGCCTAGAAAGTGGTGTATTTCCAGATGTTTTCAAATCAGCCCTTGTAATTCCAATTCATAAGAAAGGTGATGTGCTATTACTAAATAATTATCGACCTATTTCGTTGCTAAGTTCCTTCTCCAAACTATTTGAGAAAATAATAAAACGTAGATTGCTCGGTTATCTGGAGAAAATCAATTTTTTTAGCCGTTGTCAATTTGGTTTCTTAGCAGGAAGATCCTCTGAAGAAGCACTACTACATCACCTCAGTTATGTTTACTCGGCTTTCAACAATTCGCAAAAATCCGCTTCGTTATTTTTAGACATTGCAAAAACGTTTGACACGGTGGATCACGAGGTTCTTGCAAACAAATTATTAAATATAGGTATCAGAGGTAAAGTTTTTGACTGGTTTGTTAGTTATTTCAACAATCGTAGCCAAATTGTGAAAATAAATGATAAATTTAGTGAACCTGGTTACTTAAATTGCGGCGTTCCGCAGGGATCAGTATTAGGACCTATTCTATTCTTAATCTACATAAATTCTATATTCGACATCGATCTTCTGGGGCACACCACTGCATTTGCGGACGATTTAGCATTAAGTTACACTTCAGCAAACCCTTCGGAATTACAGAACCTAGTTTGCACAGACTTAGTGAATCTTGGTAATTGGTTTTACTACCATCGCCTGGCTCTTAGTAATAAATCCAGAGTAATGTTTTTTGGTCAGGCCGCATCTCCCAATTCTAAGGTTTTGTATCATGTTCCATTTTGCTCTGGACACTCATGTTCATCGCAGTGCTTTGAAATTTCCCTCGTAAATGAGTTTAAGTACTTAGGAGTTACCATCGATTCGCAGTTGAAATGGAATTCTCATCTCACCATTGTCAGAAAAAATGTTATTACTGCGGCTTATAAATTCTACCATCTGAAGCAATTATGCCCACCGTCAACACTGCGAGTTCTATATCATGCACTAGTTGAATCTATTATTATGTATGGTATAACAAGCTGGGGTGGGATTTATTTTTCCAATATAGAGGACCTGTACATTTCACAAAAACGGATTATTAAATTGATTTATTGTCGGCCTTTAACAACTCCAACAATTCCCTTATTTCGAGATTTGAAATTATTACCTTTAAGATATCTCTATATTTATAAGGTATTAAAAATGTTTTTTGCTCGGAGTTCCAGTTTCCATAGTCGTATTCATCACACGTATACTTTAAGGAATCCGAACAACTTTGCCGGTTTACGTTGTAATAATGAAAGGTTCAGAAGGTTTTACTTTTATATGGGATTGTATTGGTTTCACAAATTACCAATAGAGTTGAAATCCATTCCGATTGGCCGCAAACACTATTTTGATAAAATGATTCGACATTGGCTGATTAATATAGACAACATTGAAACCTACTTCTAATTTTTCTTTTTTGTATTGTATTCACTAAATATGAGCTGGAATTTTAATTTTATTGTATGTATTATTTATTTATTCTTTTATGATAGTTTTTAATTTATTATTTTTATTTGTACACTTTTGGCAACCTAAATTTCATGATTTTTTTCTTTCTTGCTCCCCCACAGGTTCTAAAAACCTATTAGGAGCTCTAACTTTATTAGAAATAGTTTATGATTTGTATTAATGTATGTAACCTGTTTTTTTTTCTAAATAAAGAGAATAATAATAATAATAATAATAATAATAATAATAATAATAATTATAATAATATCAAAATTTATTAGTATAAAGCATTAAATTATTTGAAAACTAAAATTGTTTTTATTTAATGTCTTATTCGTGTATCTTTTATAAGTATCACTAGATGCTACAGCTACGGCGAGCAACTCAGTATTCCAGCTAGGAAGAAACCAATTAAAACATATATACACACTTTGGTAGGATGTTGTGAATCTTTGGAATGAAACATCCAAACCAAGAATTAAGGAAATTATATCCAACCAGGATAACAATATAACAAATATATTTGAGCAATGGCCCTTCTCTAAGATATTGGGGTAGATACTCGATATAATAGCAAGCAAGCAATTTGCAAATCCTGGCTATTCATTCAATTTTACCAAGAAAATTTGAATTTCAAATTATAATTTTTATAAAATTTTCGTTTTTTTTTTGCGCATAGCAAATTTGGCAAATTTTCTAAATTTTGAAAAAATGTACAACAAATGTTTGTGTTGTTTTACTGTACAATTGCAAAAATAAACAAACATTTTATAAAAAATATAATTTGAAATTCAAATTTTCTTGCTAGAATTGATTGAGTAGCTAGGATTTTGGCTAACAAATTGTTTGTTCGCTAGCCAATCGAGTATGTACCCCATTAGATATAATTTTAGTCAAATTTTCTTCAAACATACTCGTAATCCTAATATTTTCAATTAGAGTTATGATAAAAACCAAATTTTATGTTAATCTGAAGTAAAATCTAATATTAAGAAATAATATATGTACATTTCTTTTATTCAGTTAATAACTTATTTTTTTTATTCGAAAATAAAATAATTTTTTGAACATTAACAAAAATTTTGAAATTGTTTTATTGAAGATCAAGTACCCATACATAAAACTCTGTGCGAATAGTCATGTTAATACACACTAAAGGTTAACTTAACCTACAAATGGCTCCAAATTTTATTAAAATTAACTTACATGGTTAGTTATACGTAGACATGCAATTATTGGTCATACTAAACTTTGACAATAGTTATGTCAACGTATTCCGTAATTTAACATAACCTAGCGAATGGTTCAAATTGATGTTTAAATTAACCAACGAGTTAGGTTGTATTAACGTTTCGCTTAGTTATATTAGTACAGAGTAAAGGTTAATATAACTTATCAAATGTTTAAAAATATCGTTGAAATTAACATATGTGCTTAGTAACATTAACTTTGCATATACTGGTTAATTAAAATAATTCATTTGTTTGAATTATTAGTTTATATTGACCTATAATCCCTGATGCAGTGAACTTGCAGCAAAGGTACATATTACTAATCATTGACTAAAGCAAATATTTATAATTGACATATGTTATTATTATAAAATGAACTATCCATTTTAGTATTACGAAACAAGCGCTTAGTTGGCTGAAAAACAATCCATTTGTTTGTTTAAATAAACCAATGTTTTTGTTTGTATTTACCTAGAATTGTTTTTCAGTATAGAACAACGCAGAAGAGTCAATTATGAGTGGTACACAACCATTTGTTTGCCAGTTGTCTTCCAAGAAATCAGGAAAACCAACTGCCGAAGACGGATCAGTCTTCAACATGACAAAGCGAGCTCTCACACATCGGGTCAAACGACTGCATTTTTGAGCACTCAAAACATCGATTTGATGAGTCATCCGCCGTATAGTCCTGACACGTAAAAAACAAACTGAGAGGTCAACGTTTTTGGACACCTGAAGAAGCGGTTGCTGCGTTCAGAATGCATGTTTTGGTACCTCAATCAGAGTGAAAAAAATGCTTCGACAATTAGTTGAAACCCATGCAAAAGTGTATATATCTGCATGGGGAATATTTTGAAAAACAATAAAGCGATTTTCGATGATTAATATTTGTTTTGGTTCTCTAATCCCGAAATATAAAAGGCAGCCTTCGTAATAAAATCAAAATTGTAAATTGCTTCCTGTATAAATAAAATTAAAATTAATACAAATAAGTGCATACACTCGTATAGTTCGTTTAATCATACTTCTGATCGATAATTCAATATAGATAAACCCCAATTTAAACTTAATACGCAAAATATAAAAGTAATATGACGTTTTCATACAGAAAAAAAACATCAAAACAGAAATAATCTACATGTTCTACGAAATATCTGCAAACTCTACCAATTCTCGATATTGTCTACTCAAAAATATGATTTCGATTTCACGAACAACACTACAAAGAAGTCATATTCTACTTGTCGACCATATGAACCATCATAATGCTAATTTCGTACATAAAATTTTTTCAATTTTAACAAAAAAATGGAATTCGGAATGGCTCTTATTGCACCTTAATAGTGGCTCCTTCAAACCCCCTAAAATTGTAACCTTTCAAATAACTGTATCGTGAAATTGAACATTAAAATATTCAACACGATATTATGTTCCATAAAAACAAAAAGGAAATATTTTTTAAATTTTAATTAAAAATTTCCCCGCACCATTTTCATCACACGTTAAAGAAAAGCATGTGTGTATGTATATCGCATGCAATCTTACCTGTGTAGTCAAAACTCTCATCTGTATGTAAACATACACGCAGTGGGAAATACACAGTATGACATCGAAAATTAATTTTAATTTATTTATACGTGTAACATACTCAAGACAACAACAAATTGTGTATAGCGAGCAAAGAAATTAATTTATAAATAGAATTTATATAATTAAGTGTAATAAATCAATTTAATTTTAATTTAATTTAAATATAATTGGCAGATAGATTTTATGTAAATTTGTGTTTTTTACATAACATTACATACTAGTATACTATATGCGGCTACGTGCCCGTGCATACGAGATCAATTAGTTCGACAAATCATTGAGAAAAAGCTCTAAATCAAGAACAAACAAATCGACTCAATCGATAACATTTTTTATAATTATACAACAACATACACAGGGTAATTATAATTTGTGTGCATAGATTATGTACATAACGCTTTAGAACACAACTTGCCGTGTTTATGGAGGTAAAAATAATTTTTTTTTTGGTGTGGTGTAGGTAAATTTACATACCTACAAAGTAACCTGATACTAGTTCATAAAAGTGTGTCAATCAAAAAAAAAAAATTGTTGACCGCGAAATGTTGTTGAATTATACAAAAACTAATTACCTTGTAAGTAAATTATAATTTAACATGACATTATTTAACTTTATATGTGAGCTTATTTTAGCACTTGCTATAATATTTAGTAATTTGCATTAAACATTGCGTTCGAAACGCCTTTAAATTTAGTGTAAAGGAAAACATATATAGGAAATTTGATTGACGTGTTGTGTTTGAAAATAATTAATTAGTAAAAAATTTGAATATTATGAAATTATAATTTTTAATAAGCTTTTTTATTTTATTTTAGGTCTCCGTGTAAATCGAACTTAAACCATGTATATTCACTAATTCGGATGTAGGTAAGTAGTTCCTTTTGTACAGAACCTTCAACATATCGCCACCCTTGAACCACCGGGTTCAATAGTGTATGTGTGCGATTGCGATGACTGGATTGTACAGTAACAAAGTTGTTCATGCTTGTTGAATTGTATATTCTTCTGATGGTTGACTTGATTTTTCATCTGGAGATACTGGAAGAACAACCAATTTGTTTGTTGGACGTTTAATTTCCCCTGATTTAGGCTTGAGTGTGACCACACTTACAATCTCATCGGATCCATTATCTTATGACTAATAAATCCTCGAGTTTTATGGTTGTTTGACTTTCTATCCATTTCCGGTGATGCCTTGAGATCACATACATTATTCTCGGATATCTTAGTAGAGAATAGAACATCAATGTCAGAGGCGTGTTATGCACATATTGGTCTGGAGTTAAGTATACCTTGAATCTCTGTTGTTATGGTGCCTTCTCCTCTAAGATAAGTATTGCGTTACCAATGACCCACTTCAGATAATATTTCACGGATTTGATGCCAGTTTCCCAGATTCCTCCAAAATGAAGCGAATTTGGTGGTTTTAAATGCCATGATATTAATTGTCACTGTAGATGTTTTGACAAATTCCTCTTCGTGCAACAAACCGTTTGAATGCTCCTAAGAACGCATCTGATGTCATGTCACTGACAACTTCCAACTGCACGGCTTTTGTGCTTAGGCATACAAATAGGTATATGTATGCTTTGTTTGTCTTTTGATCTTATCCTCGTCGTTGGTGCATTGGCGAAGGACCGGTGAATTCAACACCAACCTTCAGAAAGGGGCGGATTAGATCAACTCTGCAGCTAAGTAGGTTTGCCTATCAATTGGTTATTTATCCTTGCTTGGTATTTGACAAAACCAACAAATTTATTGGCGACTTGTCGAACTAAGTTTCGACTCTACTTAGAACCCAGTAGTCTTGTCCGGCAATCGCTAGCCGTGATGTGAATGGGTTCATTTTTTAGCTAACTCAGTCGAGATTTTTGATGTAGAATCCGTGGATGCTTGGTAGAGAAGGAGGTTTCGGAATTATCTGGCAAGGATTTAAAGCCTTGAGATCTCTAGTTTTATTAATCACTTTATTGGTCTGTAATTGAGCAATTTCATTTTTGTAGAACTTTTTTTGCTCATGTTTGCAAAGTAAACGAAGTGTGTCGATCAGCTCATGTCTTTGCAAGAATATAACATTTGATTTTGGTGTCTCTTTAGATTTGAGATTAGTGATTAATCTTCGCATGTAAGCTGAAACCTTTTGCAGCTTTGTTAATAAATAGTCTTTTTCCACTAGTCCATCGAACCAAGAAGTGTTGGTGGTTGCAGCAAACAGGTACAATTTTGAATTTTCTTCGTCGTTTAAGCCGTAACTTATTTCTTGTGGAGACCAGAATTCTATTTTTTGAGGATTGAGACATATCCTTCTAAGGTCTCTGCTCTGAGGTACACTACTGCTCCATAAGCGTTTTGGCTGTCGCCAGAAAATCCGTGAATTTATACTGTATCATTGTCACTGGCGTGGATTCACCTAGGTATGGATATCAGTTGACGTGTTGTAATTGGTCTCGGATTCCCTTCCATTGATTTAACACTTCTTCCGGCAGCGGTTCGTCCCAACCTTAATTGATGGCTGATATTTTTTGGATCAATATTTTAACCATGACTAAGATAAGAGCTATCCAACCAAGGGGATCAAATAGCCGAATAGCTTCAGATTCTACCATTCGTTTGGTAAAATAATCCCAGTTCGGCAATTCAAAAGTGAACGTAAAATTAACTGTTGATGGATTGATATTGAGCACCCTTACCAATTTTTCATGTTCTTTATAGTTGATTTTTATAGATGTTATTTCAGTAGAACCTGAATCAACATCTCTGATATTTGCAAAGATTTAATCCATGTTTCGATAGTAACATACTAATACTCTACTTTAGTTGCAATGCTTCGGATTCAGCGCTGGCCCCTGTCACCAGGTCGTCGACATAAATTTCATTGAAAATGACGTTGGAAGCGACTGGTAATATTAATTGGTTTTCCTACGAAATGTTTTAAGTAATCTTGTAGCTAGAAATGAGGCGGCTACTTTTCCATATGTGATTGTGGTAAGACGATTATGGTGAATCGGCTCCGACGCATGCTTGCGCCATCTATTTTCTGGAATTTAGTATCTTCTTACGCTATTCGCACTTGTCGATACATCATCGCCAAGTCTGCTGTTATAACGAATCGATGTTCTCTGAATCTCATGATGATCGAGTATAATGTCGCTTGAACCGTAGGGCTAATCGCTAAGCATTCATTTAGTAAAACCCGATGTTATCTTGGCAGATCCATCAAAGGCAACTCTTAATTTTGTGGTTGAACTCAATTCCATCAAGACTCCGTGATGAGATCAATAGTATCCGATGTTTTGTGAATCGTTATTCATCACTTCTTCCATATGGTTGAGATTATCATATTCGGTTTTAAAGCTTTGGTATAGCTTTTGAAATTCTATATCCCATGTAAGCCGGTGTTCGATACATCTCAATCTCTAAAACTGCGATATTTAATGATTCAACTAAGTTTTGAGGCGATTTTTTTAAGGGCAAACAAACATTAAAGCGGCCATCATCAGAAGTTCTCACATGCTAAGAAAAGTGTATCTCACAAAATGCTTCTTCTGGAGATAGATCAGTTTTGAAGTCTGGAATTTATTCTTATTTCATGTCAATAAAGTTTATCCTAAATGAATCCAAAATTGTAAAAATGGTGGTTAGTATTATTTTAGGCAAAACTTAAAAGAGGTATTAGTAAAGAGGTATTAGTGATTTGCTAACATTTAGGCGGATTTACAAAATTGTTAGGTTTACAAATAATCTAGGTTCACAATGTTTATTTAGGTTTAATTTGATTAAAATTCAGTATTCTAATATGTAACAATAAAATTATGAAGAAATTATGTAACAATAAAAGTAACTAAACTAATGATAACTAAAATAGTAGGGCCAAACAACTTTCGGGAACTTTCGGAAAAAAATTTAATCGTTAAGTTATTATGCATTTAAATCAAAATTAAAAAAAAATAGATGATTTAAATTCCTATACAAGTACTCTACTATAGTGCGAATCAAAATAAAATTATACTAGATGTTAAATACCAAAAACGACATACTTGTGAAACCTGTCATTTCCAAGAAATATTGATCTTTAATAATAATATATATCAAAATTTTAATAGGTGGCCCAACTTGCCACTATAACAACTTGGTATACCTAAATGTGCACTCCACTATTGCAAACCCACAGACAATTGTAATATGGCTTGCATGTCTAAAACGACATTCAATTGCAATACACAATTTCTTAGGAAATTTGATTCTAATAAAATTCATATCGCAAGATTTTCACCGATCGGCAAACTTGCCACTATAATATTTTGGTAGACCTATATGTGTACCTTACTTGGGCCAACCCGATTAAAATTCTAATAAGGCTTGCCTATCTAAAACGACATTCAATTGCTGAACGGAATTTCTTAGGAAATTTGATTCTAAGAAAATTCATATCTCAAGATTTTCACCGATCGGAAAACTTGCCACTATAATATTTTGGTAGCCCCATATGTCCACTACACTTGGGCGAAACTAGATTAAAATTCTAATAGCGCTTGCCTATCTAAAACGACATTCAATTGCAGAACGGAATTTCTTATTAAAATTGATTCTAAGAAAATTCATATCTCAAGATTTTCACCGATTGAAAAACTTGCCACTATAATATTTTTTAATACCTACATGTGTACCTTACTCGGGCCAACCCGATTAAAATTCTAATAGGGATTGCCTATCTTAAACGACATTCAATTGCAAAACGGAATTTCTTAGGAAATTTGATTCTAAGAAAATTCATATCTCAAGATTTTACCCGATCGGAAAACTTGCCACTATAATATTTTAGTAGACCTATATGTGTACCTTACTCGGGCCAACCCGATTGAAATTCTAATAGGGCTTGCCTATCTAAAACGACATTGAATTGCAGAACGGAATTTCTTAGGAAATTTGACTCTAAGAAAATTCACATCTGAAGATTTTCACCAATCGGAAAACTTGCCACTATAATATTTTGGTAGACCTATATGTGCACTAAACTCTGGCCAACCCGATTAAAATTCTAAAAGGGCTTGCCTATCTAAAACGACATTCAATTGCAGAATGGAATTTCTTAGGAAATTTGAATCTAAGAAAATTCATATCTCAAGATTTTAACCAATCGGAAAACTTGCCACTATAATATTTTGGTAGACCTATATGTGCACTAAACTCGGGCCAACCCGATTAAAATTCTAATAGGGCTTGCCTATCTAAAACGACATTCAATTGCAGAACGGAATTTCTTAGGAAATTTGAATCTAAGAAAATTCATATCTCAAGATTTTCACCGATCGGAAAACTTGCCACTATAATATTTTTTAATACCTACATGTGTACCTTACTCGGGCCAACCCGATTAAAATTCTAATAGGGATTGCCTATCTTAAACGACATTCAATTGCAAAACGGAATTTCTTAGGAAATTTAATTCTAAGAAAATTCATATCTCAAGATTTTCACCGATCGGAAAACTTTCCACTATAATATTTTGGTAGCCCTATATGTCCACTACACTTTGGCGAAACTAGATTAAAATTCTAATAGCGCTTGCCTATCTAAAACGACATTCAATTGCAGAACGGAATTTCTTAGGAAATTTGAATCTAAGAAAATTCATATCTCAAGATTTTCACCAATCGGAAAACTTGCCACTATAATATTTTGGTAGACCTATATGTGCACTAAACTCGGGCCAACCCGATTAAAATTCTAATAGGGCTTGCTTATCTAAAACGACATTCAATAGCAGAACGGAATTTCTTAGGAAATTTGAATCTAAGAAAATTCATATCTCAAGATTTTCACCGATCTAAAAACTTGCCACTATAATATTTTTTAATACCTACATGTGTACCTTACTCGGGCCAACCCGATTAAAATTCTAATAGGGCTTGCCTATCTTAAACGACATTCAATTGCAAAAAGGAATTTCTTAGGAAATTTAATTCTAAGAAAATTCATATCTTAAGATTTTCACCGATCGGAAAACTTTCCACTATAATATTTTGGTAGCCCTATATGTCCACTACACTTTGGCGAAACTAGATTAAAATTCTAATAGGGCTTGCCTATCTAAAACGACATTCAATTGCAGAACGGAATTCCTTATTAAATTTGATTCTAAGAAAATTCATATCTCAAGATTTTCACCGATTGAAAAACTTGCCACTATAATATTTTTTAATACCTACATGTGTACCTTACTCGGGCCAACCCGATTAAAATTCTAATAGGGCTTGCCTATCTAAAACGACATTCAATTGCAGAACGGAATTTCTTAGGAAATTTGAATCTAAGAAAATTCATATCTCAAGATTTTCACCAATCGGAAAACTTGCCACTATAATATTTTGGTAGACCTATATGTGCACTAAACTCGGGCCAACCCGATTAAAATTCTAATAGGGCTTGCCTATCTAAAACGACATTCAATTGCAGAACGGAATTTCTTAGGAAATTTGAATCTAAGAAAATTCATATCTTAAGATTTTCACCAATCGGAAAACTTGCCACTATAATATTTTGGTAGACCTATATGTGCACTAAACTCGGGCCAACCCGATTAAAATTCTAATAGGGCTTGCTTATCTAAAACGACATTCAATTGCAGAACGGAATTTCTTAGGAAATTTGAATCTAAGAAAATTTTATCTCAAGATTTTCACCGATCGAAAAACTTGCCACTATAATATTTTTTAATACCTACATGTGTACATTACTCGGGCCAACCCGATTAAAATTCAAATAGGGCTTGCCTATCTAAAACGACATTCAATTGCAAAACGGAATTTCTTAGGAAATTTAATTCTAAGAAAATTCATATCTTAAGATTTTCACCTATCGGAAAACTTTCCACTATAATATTTTGGTAGCCCTATATGTCCACTACACTTTGGCGAAACTAGATTAAAATTCTAATAGGGCTTGCCTATCTAAAACGACATTCAATTGCAGAACGGAATTTCTTAGGAAATTTGAATCTAAGAAAATTCATATCTCAAGATTTTCACCAATCGGAAAACTTGCCACTATAATATTTTGGTAGACCTATATGTGCACTAAACTCGGGCCAACCCGATTAAAATTTTAGTCACAATTCTAAATTATACTTGCAACAATTTAAGGTTAAATGAATTTTCCAAAAAAATTACGCGAAAAGGTGATCTTCGACAGAAAACTGTTTTTTCGTATTTAGTATTTTTTGAAAATTGTTAACTGCGAATTTTTAATTAAACATTTGTATTTTCACCACGGCTCCTCTGATGGATTGACTGATGGGGGTGAAACTTAATACTTAAGCTTTTTCTATAAGTAGAAAGATTGCAGCATAGGCCATTTTTTTAGTATATTTGCAAATAAAACTGAAACTAAAGTTACAACAAAATTCGGCATCTATACTAACTAGTAGGATTGACTATTTGAAAAAAAAAATTAAGCAGGTTTCATAAATCGGGAGATTCTTGCGAAATGTAGTTTATATCTGTGTACGAAAATCTGTGGCGAAAAAAATTAAAAGATTCATTTTTTAACAAAGTTTAATCTTGTTGGTTTTTTAATATTTAAGCAGAAATAATTATTTTGATTAAACGAAATATTTTTTACCACAGTTTCGGTAAGTTAAATTTTTCGCTTTAGAAATTAAATGTGGTAAATGATGTTGTACCTCTCCTCTCTTTAGTTTTAAGTTATTGCAACATTCTATAAGTAATTTGTGATATATAATTATTTGTAGGTTATAATTTTTAAATATTTGAAATTTTGTTATTTTGTTAACTACTTTTATTGGACCATATTTAACTCGCAGAAAGGCTGTGATTTTCAATTTTAATAATTTAAGCTATCACCTTGTTTGTAAATAAAATCATCCAATTTTTGTTGCGAAAGATGGTAACAATTTCTAGGGCGTCGCACTTGTAAAAAAAAAATTATTAAAACTTAAATATAATTGATTATCCCCATTTAGTTTGGCTTGCTTCCAAAATGATAAAACTAAAAAAATTGTGTTAAATTATTTAAACATTTAAGTGATATTTTTTGTTCAGTCTCATATCAGTATAAAGACGATGGTGTGGATTTTTCTATACTTGCTTTTATATTCTGTAAACTTTAGTTTTTCTCTGCACTTTTCTGAACAAAAGTTTAAAAGCTCGTTTATTCTGCCAATTGGTTACAGAAGTTCATCGATTATTTTTCTATTTCGTTTTAGTTGTAGCAAGTTGTGATTGTCTTTTGCTCAATGTCGTTTGAAATATTATGTTAGAAAGATTATAATGGTTTGGTACGGTGTATTATGTTAACAGATATTCCATATTATGAACTTTCGATAAAAAGATAATAATGAATACAAAAAATGTATACATTACGAAAAAAAAAAAAAATCCACTTACAATCGTAAGATCGTTAAATGCCTTCTCCATATAAATTTGATGGTCGACCAGCTGAAAAAGCTTAGAGGACAAGTATATTAAGAGAGGATACTTTACTATTCCATAAAGTGGAAGAAAAACCGCATGCAAATCGGTAGACGTTTTTAGAATCCCGAATTCAAATAAATCCATAGCGCATTTTGGCGGTAGCCAGAAACAACTGGCGGCCTTTCTGGAAACAGCCGAGGTTACCCTGATAGTATTCCAGTCGTCAGTCTCAGACCATTAATCTTGTTTTTACATAAAAGCCGTCAAGTGCCGTATAATGAACAAAATTTAAGGTATAGCAAAATACGAATTACGAAATAGGCAAAATACGAGATACGAAATACGAACAAAATTGAAATAGATAAATGCAAGTTTCTAAAAAAGAACCGGAATTTCTGGGACACACCATCACCCTCGACGGAGTGAAGGCGAATATTAGATTTACCGTGTCTGGTTATTATAGGAGGTTCACCAAATATTACACGAAAGTTTCCAAACATATGACATAGGATTTAAAAAATATCCCTCATGAACATTGCAGATCCGGACTACGTGAAATCGTTTGAAACCCTCTAAAGAATTAGAGAACGAACCAGATATTGCCGTACCCAACTTTTGCAAGATCATTTTAACTAACGAGAGATGAATCAGATTTTGCGTTAGATCCAGTCTTGTCGCAGGTTTAGAATTATAGCGAAAGACTTATTGCATTTGCTTCCAGAACTCTAAATTAAATAGAATCAACGTTCACCACGAATGAAAAACAGGCACATGCCTTAATTACGATAACTGATTTATATTGCTCGCTGCTAGCAAATTCTTGAAACTTATTAAACCTTTAAAAAGAATAATCGGTCGTTTATTAGGCGCAAAAGGCTAACGTTGTAGCCTAGGAACCTAGTCGAATACCCATGGTAGATGAGAAACCACAAGTAATGCGTAGAAAATACTGTACTTGAATCCGAAAGCACTGAGGGAAACCCACCAAGCAATGTATGTGCGGTAGAAACTGTTCATATAGAAGATATCTCAGACCATATTTTGGTCATGCAATGCTCTTTAAGTTACTATAGAAACCAAATCATATTCAAAATATCTATGTTAGACACAAATATTATGGAACAAATATTTCAAAACTCGAGTTGCAAGATATCCTCAATTTCACAATGATAAATAGTAGCCCATCTCAGCACCAGAAAGTCTGTACCAAAAAATTCAGAAATTGTTCAAGAACTACTTCTCAAACGTCATTTTGTTTTAACTAAGAACATTAACGAGTGCAAAGGAAGATAAGGGAAATGGAAAATCAAATTAAACATAACTAATTATTCCTAAATATGGTAAAAAAAATCAGAAGCCATATTAATGCTTCAACCATATGCCATATACACATAAGTATGACAGGGAGCACTACATCATAAAATTATTTCCTACTGGCCACGAAGAAACAACAAGACAGGTTGCAAATAAACATAATAAGTAGCAGCGGAACAAAATTATTATTAGTGATCGAAGAGTTTTTGAAACATCTGCAGATGATTCAAATCGACACTAGAAACTGGTTGGGCGGAACTAATGATCTAACTTAACATTTCACACAGTTCGAAAACCCAACTTTTATATTTAAATTAATTTATAAATATTAAAATTAGAAGCAAAAAGTAAATGCCACAATTTCTATTTAATATTTATTGGTTTATGAAATATACAATTTTTACATGCACGAAGTGTATAATAACTATCATACACTAAAATTATGTAAAATAGATCCAATTGAGTGTTAATGTACAATGGGTGTTTTTGAATTTTTTGAACTAATACTCAAAAACTCATATAATTGTAACAATAAAATAGAACTTATCACTTCCTGCATGTAATAATTTTAGTCAAAATATATTGGTGTAGCGTTGTACGTTATTGAAAACATCTTAATTCTCTTATAATATGTGCACATATTATTTTATTTTGTAAAATACCATTTATATTTACTTCGTGCATGTAATAATTTTATATTTTAACTAACTAATAAATATTATAAACATTAAAATTAGAAACAATAAGTAAATACAACTATTACTTTTTAATATTTATTGGTTTATAGATATATAAAATTATTACATGCACGAAGTGTATAATAACTATCATTTACAAAAATTATGTATAATAGATCCAATTGAGTGTAAATGTACAATGAGAGTTTTTGAATTTTCAACTAATACTCAATTTACAAATGGCTCTACCAATAAAATGACATATTACTTCCTGCATGTAATATATTTTGTAAAAATATATTGGTGTACTGTTGTACGTTATTGAAAACATCTTAACTCTCTAACATTACGTGTTCAATTTATTTCGGTTTGTAAAATCCATTTATATTTACTTCGTGCATGTACAAATTATATATTTTAATTAACTAATAAATTTTAAAATTAGAAGCAAGAAGTAAATAAAATAATTTCTTTTTAATATTTATTGGTTTATAGAAATATATAATTATTACATGCACGAAGTGTATAATAACTATCATTCACTAAAATTATATAAAATAGTACTAATTGAGTGTAAATGTACAATGGGTGTTTTTGAATTTTCAACTGATACTCAAAAACTCATATAGTTGTAACAATAAAATAACTTATCACTTCCTGCATGTAATAATTTTAGTCAAAATATATTGGTGTAGCGTTGTACGTTATTGAAATCATTTTAATTCTCTTATAAAATGTGTTCATATTATTTTATTTTGTAATATACAATTTATATTTACTTCGTGCATGTAATAATTTTATATTTTAATAATTAACTAATAAATATTATAAACATTAAAATTAGAAACAATAAGTAAATACAACCATTACCTTTTAATATTTATTGGTTTATAGAAATATAAAATAATTACATGCACGAAGTGTATAATAACTATCATTTACAAAAATTATGTAAAATAGATCCAAGTGAGTGTAAATGCATAATGGGGGTTTTTGCATTTTCAACTTATAATCAAATACAAAAATGGCTCTAAATATTAAATAACTTATTACTTCCTGCATGTAATAATTGTTGTCAAAATATATTGGTGTACTGTTGTACGTTATTGAAAACATCTTAATTCTCTTAAATTACGTGTTCAATTTATTTCGTTTTCTATAATCCGTTTATCTGCACTTCGTGCATGTAAAAATTATATCTTTTAATTAACTAATAAATTTTAAAATTAGAAGCAAGAAGTAAATACTACAATTTCTTTTATATTGTTATTGGTTTATAGAAATATATAATTATTACATGCACGAAGTGTATAATAACTATCATTCACCTAAATTATGTAAAATAGATCCAATTGAGTGTAAATGTACAATGAGTGTTTTTGAATTTTCAACTAATACTCAAAAACTCATATAGTTGTAACAACAAAATAGAACTTATCACTTTCTGCATGTAATAATTTTAGTCAAAATATGTTGGTGTAGAGTTGTACGTTATTGAAAACATCTTAATTCTCTTATAATATGTGTTCATGTTATTTTATTTTGTAAAATACAATTTATTTTTACTTCGTGCATGTAATAATTTTATATTTTAATTAACTAATAAATATTATAAACATTAAAATTAGAAACAATAATTAAATACAACCATTACTTTTTAATATTTATTGGTTTATAGAAATATAAAACTGTTACATGCTCAAAGTGTATAATAACTATCATTTACAAAAATTATGTAAAATAGTACTAATTGAGTGTAAATGCACAATGGGAGTTTTGAATTTTCAAATAATACTCAAATACACAAATGGCTCTAACAATAAAATAACTTATTACTTCCTGCATGTAATTTGTTTTGTAAAAATATATTGGTGTACTGTTGTACGTTATTGAAAACATCTTAACTCTCTAACATTACGTGTTCAATTTATTACGTTTTGTAAAATCCATTTATATTTACTTCGTGCATGTAAAAATTATATCTTTTAATTAACTAATAAATTTTAAAATTAGAAGCAAGAAGTAAATAAAATAATTGCTTTTTAATATTTATTGGTTTATAGAAATATATAATTATTACATGCACGAAGTGTATAATAACTATCATTCACTAAAATTATGTAAAATAGTACTAATTGAGTGTAAATGTACAATGGGTGTTTTTGAATTTTCAACTGATACTCAAAAACTCATATAGTTGTAACAATAAAATAACTTATCACTTCCTGCATGTAATAATTTTAGTCAAAATATATTGGTGTAGCGTTGTACGTTATTGAAATCATTTTAATTCTCTTATAAAATGTGTTCATATTATTTTATTTTGTAAAATACAATTTATATTTACTTCGTGCATGTAATAATTTTATATTTTAATTAAGTAATAAATATTATAAACATTAAAATTAGAAACAATAAGTAAATACAAGCATTACTTTTTAATATTTATCGGTTTATAGAAATATAAAATAATTACATGCACGAAGTGTATAATAACTATCATTTACAAAAATTATGTAAAATAGATCCAATTGAGTGTAAATGCACAATGGGGGTTTTTGAATTTTCAACTAATACTCAAATACACAAATGGCTCTAACAATAAAATAACTTATTACTTCCTGCATGTAAGATTTTTTGTCAAAATATATTGGTGTACTGTTGTACGTTATTGAAAACATCTTAACTCCCTTACATTAAGTTTTCAATTTATTACGTTTTGTAAAATCCATTTATATTTACTTCGTGCATGTAAAAATTATATATTTTAATTAATTAATAAATTTTAAAAATAGAAGTAAGAAGTAAATACCACAAATTCTTTTTAATATTTATTGGTTTATAGAAATACATAATTATTACATGCACGAAGTGTATAATAACTATCATTCACCAAAATTATGTAAAATAGATCCAATTGAGTGTAAATGTACAATGTGGGTTTTTGAATTTTCAAATAATACTTAAAAACTCATATAGTTGTAACAATCAAATAGAACTTTTCACTTCCTGCATGTAATAATTTTAGTCAAAATACATTAGTGTAGCGTTGTACGTTATTAAAAATATCTTAATTCTCTTAAAATATGTGCTCATATTATTTTATTTTGTAAAACACAATTTATATTTACTTCGTGCATGAAATAATTTTATATTTGAATTAACTAATAAATATTATAAACATTAAAATTAGAAGTAATAAGTAAATACAACAATTTCTTGTTAATATTTATTGGTTTATAGAAATTAAAATTATTACATGCACGAAGTGTATAATTACTATCATTTAATGCATCGAGCGTTAATACAAAATGGGGATTTTTGAATTTTCAACTAATACTTAAATACAAAAATGGCTCTAACAATAAAATAACTTATCACTTCCTGCATGTAATAATTTTGGTCAAAATATATTGGTGTACGGTTGTACGTTATTGAAAACATCTGAATTCTCTTAAATTACGTGTTCAATTTATTTCGTTTTGTAAAATCCGTTTATATTTACTTCGTGCATGTAATAATTTTATATTTTAATTAACTAATAAATTTTAAAATTAGAAGCAAGAAGTAAATACTACAATTTTTTTTTAATATTTATTGGTTTATAGAAATATATAATTATTACATGCACGAAGTGTATAATAACTATTATTCACCAAAAATAGGTAAAATGGATCCAATTGAGTGTAAATGTACAATGGGTGTTTTTGAATTTTCAACTAATACTCAAAAACTCATATAGTTGTAACAATAAAATAACTTATCACTTCCTGCATGTAATAATTTTAGTCAAAATATATTGGTGTAGCGTTATACGTTATTGAAAACATCTGCATTCTCTTAAATTACGTGTTCAATTTATTTCGTTTTGTAAAATCCGTTTATATTTACTTCGTGCATGTAAAAATTATATCTTTTAATTAACTAATAAATTTTAAAAATAGAAGTAAGAAGTAAATACCACAAATTCTTTTTAATATTTATTTGTTTATAGAAATACATAATTATTACATGCACGAAGTGTATAATAACTAGCATTCACCAAAATTATGTAAAATAGATCCAATTGAGTGTTAATGTACAATGGGTGTTTTTGAATTTTCAACTAATACTCAAAAACTCATATAGTTGTAACAATAAAATAGAACTTATCACTTCCTGCATGTAATAATTTTAGTCAAAATATATTGGTGTAGCGTTGTACGTTATTGAAATCATTTTAATTCTCTTATAAAATGTGTTCATATTATTTTATTTATTAATATACAATTTATATTTACTTCGTGCATGTAATAATTTTATATTTTAATTAACTAATAAATATTATAAATATTAAAATTAGAAACAATAAGTAAATACAACCATTACCTTTTAATATTTATTGGTTTATAGAAATATAAAATAATTACATGCACGAAGTGTATAATAACTATCATTTACAAAAATTATGTAAAATAGATCCAGTTGAGTGTAAATGCATAATGGGGGTATTTCATTTTCAACTTATACTCAAATACTCAAATGGCTCTAACAATAAAATAACTTATTACTTCCTGCATGTAATAATTTTTGTCAAAATATATTCGTTTACTGTTGTACGTTATTGAAAACATCTTAATTCTCTTAAATTACGTGTTCAATTTATTTCGTTTTGTAAAATCCGTTTATATTTACTTCGTGCATGTAAAAATTATATCTTTTAATTAACTAATAAATTTTAAAATTAGAAGCAAGAAGTAAATACTACAATTTCTCTTTAATATTTATTGGTTTATAGAAATATATAATTATTACATGCACGAAGTAACAAAGAGATGAAATTATGTAAAATAGACCCAATTGAGTGTAAATGTACACTGGGTGTTTTTGAATTTTCAACTAATACTCAAAAACTCATATAGTTGTAAGAGTAAAATGGAACTTAACACTTCCTGCATGTTATAATTTTATTTAAAATATATTAGTATAGTGTTGTACGTTATTGAAAACATCTAATTTAAACATTGTGCTTATATTATTTTATTTTGTAAAATACCATTTATATTTACTTCGTGCATGTAATAATTTTATATTTTAATCAACTAATAAATATTATAAACATCAAAATTAAAAGCAATAAATAAATACAACAAATTCTTTTGAATATTTATTGGTTTACTACATGTAATAATTTTAGTCAAAATATGTTGGTGTAGTTTTGTGCGTATTCGAAAACATCTTAATCTTTTTGTATTATGTCTAAACGAATCCGAAAATTCTCAATTAGATTAAAATATATATTTGCTTCGAAAGGCTTTATAAAAGTAATTATATAGGGTTCTATAATACAATCGATGTGAAGTTAACGTTTGTAATTATAAATCAACACTATCATTCAACCGAATGATATTTGTAAGGTAGTAGTACAAAGAGTACTATAAGTATATTCGAACGCATTCGAAATTTTCTGAAATTTGTTTATAAATAAAATTTTCGAAAAGTTCATCCTAGCGTTTATAATATCGGTTTAGACAACCAGTAAAAACCACTACTATAAAAATAGTACGTTAAGTCAAATCATTTATAAAAGCTTTCATAAGTTTTTGTAAATTTGTTTTAAATCGAATTTTTTTAGATATCAATCTGTTAAGTATCAACTTTGACATACAGCAAACTCCATTTTCAATCAGAATCGTATGTTAATGTTGCTAACAGGCAGGCTCGAAGGATTTGGTAAATTTCTGTAATATAATTTTAAAATAAAATTTAGAAAAACGTGATCAGTCCGAACTTTAATGCGTTTGTAATTCAAACCATTCATTTTTAATCAATCGTCACTGTTTCCAATTTTAAAATTTGAAATTGTTGACAGCAGGTATTTATTTCAATGCTAAAAAAATATTACTCCAAAAATATTTAAAAAATTGCCTTTCAACTCATTCAATGCCTTATACTATATTTACATGAACCTATATCATTATAAGAAAAATGGAAGGTTGAATTCGACAAAATCTTGATATCAATATCAATAACCTTCATATACAAATAAATGCCGAATAAAAGAATCTCCCTACTTATATAGGTATAACGCTGCATCCCATCTTACATTACAAGAATTTTCCATTTTCATTTCAATCTTATCACTTGTTTTCTGTTCGTCTGTTTATTAACCTTAACCTTAAAATAAGTTTATATTCAAAGCAAACAAAATTGTTAATTCATCCTAAAGATGTTTTCTTGCATCGTGTATATGTCTATGATTTCGTCTTTGCTTTGAACCTGACCTTATAGCAGCAAACAGGATTGAACTCTGTAATTATTTCATGAAAAAAATATGTGGAGTTATAAAACATATAAAACAGTGCCAGGAGGTAAATAATAAATTTTAATTTTTAATTGAAACACCAGAAAAAAGTAAAATACAAGAATATTTAATAGCTGGGTAGACTCTTTGGAGATATAACAGATAAGTATAATATGAGAAATGCTGCAGTGCGAAATGTTTCTGGTTGTTCTTATTTTTTTGAGTTAATTTATAAATTGTGTTTAAAATATAATATTTTGTGCACGTTCTTTAGTATAGTTTGCTCAATATATTCACAAATGCCGTATTTCGCGTTTCATTGCGAAAATATTTTATTGTAATCACAACTGAAATCCACTAAGAATGCAGCCTGTTTAGAACAAGCTAATTATTAGGTTTCTGCATAAATCAAATCAGCTTGCTGCTAGAATATTCTTGCAATGCCTTTATAATCCTAATTAAATGAAATATTTTTCAGTAGTTATTTTAACGAAGAATAGTTTTTACAGCTTCACCCAAAGCATTGAAAATGGTAGGCCACATGATAGGCTAACCAATGACTTACATTATAACAATAGCTGAACCGATAACTATCCAGCAATAGAGAATCATTTAACTCTGCGGTAATCTCCAACATGTGACTTGATGGTTACGTAAAACAATATTTTATTTTAATTTTGTCAATCCACAAACTTCGATAATGAATCTAGACAGAATCATCAATATAGAATCGGAAACTTTGTGTAGCAAATATCATAAAAACCGGCTTCTAGTTTCTGGTTTGGAAGCGCAGACCTTCATTCAGGTTCAACTTGTAAATCTCCCATAGAGAATATTGTCAAAATTCATTCCAATTCTCGAAAGTAGTTTCTTATAAGTCATATCGACAAGCTAATTCTGAAATTATAACATTGATAAACGTAAAAGCTTGTCACACATATACGACAATGCATGCTTAATTTTAATTCTTTGTGTAAGCATTTTATTGATTTAACCAGGGAAACATTAAGCATAACGTTGAAAGATGCACAATGACACTACCTCTATATAGATTTTCCTATACAAGATACAAACCTAGTATTAAAATAACCGGATTTTTATAATACATAATTTACGGGATTTCGAAATACGGGATTTTAAAATACGGAATTTTGAATAAAGGATTTTGATAATCGGGATTTTTAATTGCGCGTAAACTTTTTCCTATAAATATTTCCTAAAAACAAAAACGAAAAAATATTAAAAGTTTAGGAAATCCTTCACAAGCCTATATAGTAAATTGAATTTTATACTAAAACCAAAGATAAACATATAAAGATGAGTATTTATCATGGCACGCCGATGCGCACTAAATAAAATCGATACATTTGTAGGGGAAAAAGTGTATAGCCAAAATGAAAAGTGCATCTATCATTTTACGTGGCTCGATAATTTCTCTTTCTGCCGTCTAGTATTTCCATATGATCGAGTATAATTACATAACAAAAAAAAATTATTTGTTTGTACAGTATAAAACACAAATTATTCTTTTAAATTTGCTTTCATTATTCTATGAAACTATGGTGTTTACTGTATGTAAGCGACAAAAAATACAAAAAACAAATCCAATCCATTTATTATTTTCGTTTGGAAATATCTCTCTCTACACACCGTTTATATTTAATAAAACAGAATGAAACGAAAACTCAAAACGATTATGTACAAAGTACAATATATAGATTTACTCGTATCGTTCCTTCCCATTTTAGGTATGTATAACAAAATTAACACGTGCAAATATAGCACGTGGCATTAAAAGATGATCTGTTTTGTTTACGCATTATACATACATAACATACATGTAGCTGCATTTTATGTATTTTATTTTGGTGTGCATGAAATGTAAATCAAAAAATGGTAAAAAATATTTGGAAGATTTTGATACGGAAAAAATCAAAATCTTACAAAGAAAAGGAAAAAATGTGTTATATGTTAATGGTCGCAGTCGGAACCAACGAAAATGTATTCTACAAGCCGAACTGTACTCGAGTATACACCGATCCTATCAAATATTTCGGTCATCTATTCATTTGTATTAGTATAAAAATACAGGAAAAGTTCACAAAATTTTGTAATATATATACGACAACATGATATACGCACACATTAAATAGAAGTAAAAACAATAACAAATAGAAGAAAAATGTAAAATAGAAGTGGAAGAGGTGGAGCTAGATAATTTAAAATTTTATTTTTTATTTTGTTTAGTGTGGATATTGATGTGAAGGAGAAAGGTTATGCAATTTCTGTTTGGTGCTGTAATTTTTTAAAATGAAGAAATAAGCCCATATGTTTATAATGCTCAGCAATCTTGAAATAAATGTGGTGCATTTATTAATGAAATAAAATTATAAATGACTATTTTCCTTTTAAGTAACAATTTTAGTTCTAAATTTCTAATAAACGAAGAAACGATAGTATACTGTATAAGGATAATAATTACAGACTTGTTAATGTAAAGCTTTACAAATTTTTATTTTATTTTACGTTTACACATTGTTTCGTTTTTATTTACGGAATTTTTCTACTTTATTTATACACAATACCATGATATAGTCGACCGAAAATTGTGCATGTATTCACAACAATATGGCTTGTAATACATTCTCGTTGGTTCCGGTCGCAGTAAACAACACATACATATTTGTGTTTTGTATATATGAAATTACATATGTATGTATATTCCTGATTTGTCTAAATGAAATGCATTAATGAGTTTTTCTATGTGTATACGGATGATATGAGATTTGAATTCAATAATATTAAAATACCTAACAATTTCTGAAATTAGTACTTTTCGAAGAAAATGAATGAATCAACTCAGTGGCAACAACCAAAAACCACTTAAGTTGACTTACGTGAGAAACGATATTGTTTTAAATTTGAATTCCTCTATATCGATTTCATAGTACTGTGGGCCAAAAATAGTAAGACTTTGTTCATAATTTTAAAATTTTTATTTATTTCTCCAAATCTATTTTGTCCCCCTCTAAGTAATCCCCCGGCCACAATACACTTGTTTCAACGTTTTTCCAATCCTCAAAACAGTTGTTAAAGTCAATTATCGGAATAGCCTCCAATGCGCGCGGCTATTCACGTTTAATGTCTTCAATTGACTCAAAACGGTTTCCCCAGAGCGGCCCTTTAAGTTTGTTGAGCAGCCAGAAGTCACACGGAGCTAAATAAGACGAATACGGTGGTTGCGGAACGATATGGGTGGAATTTTTTGCAAAAAAATCACGTAAAACCAATGCAGTATGAGATGATGAAAATCGTTGATGATGAAATGATCTTTCAAAATGGTTTTCACTGTTCCTTCCGATATTTCAACAATGCCAGTAAAGTCTCTGACTGTTAATCGTCGATTCTCGAGCACAAATTCTTTGATTTTATTAACGTGTATCATCAGTTGATGTTGATGGTCGTCCTAGGCGTGGTTCGTTGTCAACACGTTCTCGACCCTCTTTGAACATTTTGTACCAATCAAAAACACTTGCTCGTAACATATAATTATCACCGAAGGCCTTTTGCAACATTCTGAACGTTTCGGCACCACAAAATTGATTCCGCACACAAAATTTAATGGAACTTCTTTGTTGAATAATTTCACTCATTACGTAAAAATCGCCGAACACACTTTTTGTACTTCAGAAAGACAAGTGTATACTAGACACTAATGATTATTTTGATGTGAAATTTGGCACAGATGTCACCGATAGTCATACCAACATAGAAAAAAAATATTTCGACGAATGGTTTTCCGCGCGAAATTTAAATTAATAAGTCTTACTACTTTTTTCCCACAGTAGTATACTGCCAAAATTTCAGAAGTCTTACTTAGTCTCAGAAGTTACTTACAACGGATACATAGCATTTGGAAAATATATTATGTATTTAGATTCTAATTAATAATAATATTTTTGAAACTAAGACTATTAACTTTAATTTGCAATATGTATTTGAATAACGGAAAAATCTGCACCTCGCACTCGCAAAAAATATCCGGTCTTCTTCTATATGGTACAATCGAGACACACTACACAATGTCAGAAATAAACGCTAGAAATATTTTAAAATCTAATGCGGATTATGATTATTTTAGTTATCTGAACATTTACATGATTTTTCGAAATTTTCTCATGAAGTTTATCATAACCACGCCAGCCGACAGAATCCCTGACTAAGCGATTTTGATAGATCATGAATTTCAAGAAAAAGTCGGATATTCTCCTACCTTGAAGTATAACCGTGTTAGAAATCACTAGTAGTTATGCACGTGAGATACTCAGACGTACTAAAATTATATGTGCTATTCCAATAAAAAGAGTTATGCTCATCTGACGGTTTTCTCGATATCGTAAAGTATTCAGATAATCTCTATTTCTTAATTCTTGATCTGATCCGGTCTAGTTCATGTTTCATAAAACTACGCAAAGGCGCTAACAAGATTTCAAATCAAAATTTGTGATTTAAATCAACATTTGAATCAGGTTTTCCATATATAGTTTGAACTGATCTTTCTAGATGGGGGTCATGAAACACGGTAAAAATTGCGAATGGAATTGTCTACAAATCATTCTAAGTAACAAAAATCTCAGAGATGTCTAAGCATAACTATACCATAACGTATGCATGGAATACATCCAGGATGTTCTAGGATTATCTAAATTGGTATGTCGTATTTAGGGGAAAATCACATTGGGCGATTTCAGGGCACCCAACAGTTGGGAACATGTTGAGTAAAATCGCGGCCAACGCTATGAAAATGTTTAGCACTATGAAATTTTTAAATCAAATTGGCAATGATTTTACTAATCATGATAGGGGACCTGAAAGCGCCCATTGATAGTCACCGATGAAATCAAAGAATCCCAGTGACAAACGCTCATTTATCAACCATAGAAGTCGAAAGTAATTTGTAATACATACTTATAATAAAATAAATAAATTAAATAACGAAAAATGAAAATCCGGCAGTAAAATCAATTTTGGTCATCAATTTATCAATTGTAATTCACGCATTTGCGTAATAAATGTTCAACAATAAATTTTCTGTTGTGGACTGAACATTAATGTTATTGATTCAAATAAACTCACTTCTTTGATTGCATGAAGGATTCGATTAATTATAATTAAAATCCTTACCGAATTGAACGATTGAAAAACATACGAATAAACTACATGTTTTATTTAGGTTTAAATATTTAAAATGTATATTGATATTCTATAAATTCGAAAACATACTATTTCATGATCCCACTCGATATACAGTTTTGGAACTTACCGTAACCTCTACTACAGTTAGAAATTTATAGTTAATTTTAAATAAAACTCTTACTTGGTGTGATCATTTGGTTAGTAAATCGGTTTTTGGAATGCTTAGTTGTTTGTATAAAGTTGTAGGGTTCGCTGATACCAATTTTAAAAAGCGTATGTCCCTCTCGCACTTTCTTCCACGTTTCCTTTATGGTGACGTTGTTTTGTTTGGAATGCTTCAGGATAATATGAATGTTCTCCAAAGATGTTTCAATGCTTGTACTCGTTTCATTTTTAGTATTAGGAAATATGATCACATTTCTCCCTTTTTTAATTTTACCCTTGGCTGTAGTTTGGTTGATTTCTATGAACTAATTAATTAAATCCAATGAAATTACAAAAATCAAAATGAAATATATTTTAATTACATTGAAATGAATGTAATTTACGTGGCAGCAAGGCTTTCGTTTTATTGAATTGAATCGAAATGATTCGCGTAGCATTGTTGCACTACTTTCTTTTAAACTATTTGCTGGGTGGGTTGCAATGGAGTCGATTCCCCTCATTGTAGCACCTTGTGATATACGACATTTTTTGTTTTATTGTAAGGTGCGAGCACGAATAAAGCGGATGGTTTACCGACACGTGGACATGCTAAGTACAATTGGCCGTGAGAGAAACATTCATTTTCTAGATTCAGGCCACAAACACCCAAGGATTGGCCTTGTGTTTTGTTGATCATCATGGCAAATGCAAGACTGCAGTATCGTCGCGTGAATCACATTGCCCATGAGTTTTCTGACCACCAAACGCGTTCCGTTACATAGTTTTGGTTGATTCAGGTTTCGTAGCATGATGATTACCGAGCCAACTTTTAGTTGCAAATTGTGCGGTGGCAAGCCAGGTAGATCCAATGAGTTTATAAATTCAGTTGTATAGTTTGTTGCCTCGTCTTCGCTTGTCACACAGTCGATAGATTTGAAGGAATGAAGTAGACCGACGGTTACATTTTGAATTGTGAAATTTAAGTGATCCACATCTTTGTTCTTTGCCGCAAGAATTACTCGTCCACTCACCCAATTGTGATTTTTGTGGTTAGTAATGATGTTCGGGAACACTTTGTTGATGAGCTCGTCCTTCGTTGAGACAAAATTGCAAAAGTTCTGAGGCATCAGCTGCTGAGGCATCAGCAGCAGTCGATCTTGGAATGACTGGTATTGTTTGACGGAAATAGCCAGAAAGTAGAATCATTGCGCCTCCAAAACATCTTGAGTCATTGCGAGTCTTTCATAGTTCGATTGAGTGCTTCCAATGCGCGTTTGTGCGCCATTGTACATTCATCCCAGATGATGATTTTACTTGCTACCAAAACTTTCGCCATTGCTGAGTGTTTCGCAATGTTGCAAATCGGGTTTTCACCCGATTGAAGGTTTAACGGCATTTTCAACGCCGAATGAGCCGTTCGACATCCTTCTAGCAATGTGGCCACTATCCCAGAAGAAGCAACTGCTACAGAAATATCGGATCTCGCACGAACAGTGGCCAAAATCAATGACATGAGGAATATCTTCCCAGTTCCACCGGGCGCATCGAGGAAAAATAATCCACCATTTCCATCATGAATGGCCTCCACTAACGTATCGTACACTTCTTATATTTGATATACATTTTTGATCCCATTTTTGATCCCATTTTTGATCCCATTTTTGATCCAATTTTTGATTCCATTTTTGATCCTATTTTTGATCCCAATTTTGATCCCAATTTTGATCCAATTTTTGATCCCATTTTTGATCCAATTTTTGATCCAATTTTTGATCCCATTTTTGATCCCATTTTTGATCCCATTTTTGATCCCATTTTTGATCCCATTTTTGATCCCATTTTTGATCCCATTTTTGATCCCATTTTTGATCCAATTTTTGATCCCATTTTTGATCTCATTTTTGATCCAATTATTGATCCCATTTTTGATCCAATTTTTGATCCCATTTTTGATCCCATTTTTGATCCCATTTTTGATCCCCTTTTTGATCCCATTTTTAATCCCATTTTTGATCCCATTTTTGATCCCATTTTTGATCCCATTTTTGATCCCATTTTTGATCCAATTTTTGATCCCATTTTTGATCCAATTTTTGATCCCATTTTTGATCCCATTTTTGATCCCATTTTTGATCCCATTTTTGATCACATTTTTGATCACATTTTTGATCCCATTTTTGATCCCATTTTTGATCCCAATTTTGATCCCAATTTTGATCCCAATTTTGATCCAATTTTTGGTCCCATTATTGATCCCATTTTTGATTCCATTTTTGATCCTATTTTTGATCCCAATTTTGATCCCAATTTTGATCCAATTTTTGATCCCATTTTTGATCCAATTTTTGATCTAATTTTTGATCCCATTTTTGATCCCATTTTTGATCCCATTTTTGATCCCATTTTTGATCCCATTTTTGATCCCATTTTTGATCCAATTTTTGATCCCATTTTTGATCTCATTTTTGATCCAATTATTGATCCCATTTTTGATCCAATTTTTGATCCCATTTTTGATCCCATTTTTGATCCCATTTTTGATCCCATTTTTGATCCAATTTTTGATCCTATTTTTGACCCCAATTTTGATCCTATTTTTGACCCCAATTTTGATCCCAATTTTGATCCAATTTTTGATCACATTTGTGATCCAATTTTTGATCCCATTTTTGATCACATTTTTGATCCCATTTTTGATCCCATTTTTGATCCAATTTTTGATCGAATTTTTGATCCCATTTTTGATCCCATTTTTGATCCCATTTTTGATCCCATTTTTGATCCAATTTTTGATCCCATTTTTGATCGAATTTTTGATCCCATTTTTGATCCCATTTTTGATCCAATTTTCAATCCTATTTTTGACCCCAATTTTGATCCCAATTTTGATCCAATTTTTGATCCCATTTTTGATCCCATTTTTGATCCCATTTTTGATCCCATTTTTGATCCCAATTTTGATCCCATTTGTGATCCAATTTTTGATCCCATTTTTGATCACATTTTTGATCCCATTTTTGATCCCATTTTTGATCCCATTTTTGATCCCATTTTTGATCCCATTTTTGATCCCATTTTTGATCCCATTTTTGATTCCATTTTTGATCCAATTTTTGATCGTATTTTGATCCAATTTTTGATCCCATTTTGATCCCATTTTTGATCCCATTTTTGATCCCATTTTTGATCCCATTTTTGATCCCATTTTTGATCCCATTTTTTATCCTATTTTTGATCCCATTTTTGATCCAATCAAAAATGGGATCGAAAATGGGATTAAAAATTTGATCATAAATGGGATTAAAAATGGGATCAAAATGGGATCACATTTTTGATCCCATTTTTGATCCCATTTTTGATCCCATTTTTGATCCAATTTTTGATCCTATTTTAGACCCCAATTTTGATCCCATTTTTGATCCCATTTTTGATCCCATTTTTGATCCAATTTTTGAACCAATTTTTGATCCCATTTTTGATCCCATTTTTGATCCCATTTTTGATCCCATTTTTGATCCCATTTTTGATCCAATTTTTGATCCCATTTTTGATCTCATTTTTGATCCAATTATTGATCCCATTTTTGATCCAATTTTTGATCCCATTTTTGATCCCATTTTTGATCACATTTTTTTATCCCATTTTTGATCCCAATTTTGATCACATTTTTGATCCCATTTTTGATCCCATTTTTGATCCCATTTTTGATCCAATTTTCAATCCCATTTTTGATCCCATTTTTGATCCTATGTTTGATCCAATTTTTGATCCCATTTTCATCCCATTTTTGATCCCATTTTTGATCCCATTTTTGATACCATTTTTGATCCAATTTTCAATCCCATTTTTGATCCAATTTTCAATCCCAGTTTTGATCCCATTTTTGATCCCATTTTTGATCCCATTTTTGATCTCATTTTTGATCCAATTTTTGATCGTATTTTTGATCCAATTTTTGATCCCATTTTGATCCCATTTTTGATCCCATTTTTGATCCCATTTTTGATCCCATTTTTGATCCCATTTTTGATCCCATTTTTGATCCCATTTTTGATCCCATTTTTGATTCCATTTTTGATCCCATTTTTGATCCCATTTTTGATCCAATCAAAAATGGGATCGAAAATGGGATTAAAAATTTGATCAAAAATGGGATTAAAAATGGGATCAAAAATTGGATCAAAATTGGGACCAAAATTGGGATCAAAAATGGTTCAAAAATGGGATCAAAAATGGGATCAAAAATGGGATCAAAAATTGGGATCAAAAATGGGATCAAAAATGGGATCAAAACTGGGATCAAAAATGGGATCAAAAATGGGATCAAAAGTGGGATCAAAAATGGGATCAAAAATGGGATCAAAAATGGGATCAAAAATTGGATCAAAATTGGGATCAAAAATAGGATCAAATTTGGATCAAAAATTGGATCAAAAATGGGATCAAAAATGGGATCAAAAATGTGATCAAAATTGGGATCAAAAATTGGGATCAAAAATGGGATCAAAAATGGGATCAAAAATGGGATCAAAAATGGGATCAAAAATTGGGATCAAAAATGGGATCAAAAATGGGATCAAAAATGGGATCAAAAATGGGATCAAAAATGGGATCAAAAATGGGATCAAAAATTGGATCAAAATTGGGATCAAAAATAGGATCAAATTTGGATCAAAAATTGGATCAAAAATGGGATCAAAAATGGGATCAAAAATTGGATCAAAATTGGGATCAAAATTGGGATCAAAAATGGGATCAAAAATGGAATCAAAAATTGGATCAAAAATGGGATCAAAAATGGGATCAAAAATTGGATCAAAAATGGGATCAAAAATGGGATGATATTGGGGGGATCAATATATATATATATATATATATATATATATATATATATATATATATATATATATATATATATATATATATATATATATATATATATATATATATATTATATATATATATATATATATATATATATAGTTCAAAATCTTCATAAATATAGTAATGAAATGTCGATCGAAATGAAAATTGTGTGTAACAATCCTAAGAAGATAAGTTCCAATTGGACATTATAAGCTCTGATTCGTTCAGATTAAACTCATTCGTATTTTCGCGATACAAATCATAGCTAGGAAAAATGAAAACCTATTTTGCATAAATGCAAAACAACTACCTAAATAAATTCATTAACAAAGTTTAAAGCGGCAGGATATTGATAATATTTTTATAATTTTATAAATCCATTCAAAATATTGTTGACAATTTTCCAAATACACTTTTTTCAATTTATTATTTACATTTTACCAAAACATAATATAATTGTAGTTACAAACACCTATACACTTTCTTTCGTTTCATATTAACATATTCATGTATGATTGAAACCAAAAAGTTTAACCAAATTTTAATTTACATTTCATTTCGCCGGTGCACTGATTTATCATACCAAAATAAAATACATTCAATGCAGCTACATGTATGTATGTATGCGTAAACGAAACAGATCATCTATCTTTTAATGCCACGTGCAAAACCGAACACAATCATATTCTATAAGCCGTACAATCGGAACCAACGAGAATGTATTACGAGAATGTATGTAGAAAACATTTTCGTTGGTTCCGCGTACAATACTCGGCTATACACGCGGATAATGGCACTTTTTAACTCCTATTTGATAGTATTGGCGTACATTTTTAACTTCTATTTGATAGTATTTGTATACGGCCAATAGAAATCGAATATGACACATTTGATCTAGATTTCTCGTAAACAACAAAAAACAAAATAGATTTAAAGATCAAATATGTGTAGCCACGCCTCATTCACGCATAAAAAGACTAAAACAATAATGAAAAATAGAAATTAAAAAAAAACATCGTGATCGAAATGCACTTTTGAATTATATAATAACAAACAAAACACACCCACTAGTTTCTGTTTTTTCTATTTTTCCCGTTAAACATTTTTTTACATAAATGTATTTCCGAATCATATATACAACTTCGAGTAAATAGAGAATAAAATTTCATGCGTGTCGCTACAGTACGGCTTATAGAATATGATTGTGTTCGGTTTGGCCACGTGCTATATTTGCACGTGTTAATTTTGTTATATGTACATACCTAAAATGGGAAGGAACGATACGAGTAAATCTATATATTGTACTTTGTACATAATCGTTGAGTTTTCGTTTCATTCTGTTTTATTAAATATAAACGGTGTGTAGAGAGAGATATTTCCAAACGAAAATAATAAATGGATTGGATTTGTTTTTTGTATTTTTTGTCGCTTACATACAGTAAACACCATAGTTTCATAGAATAATGCAAGCAAATTTAAAAGAATAATTTGTGTTTTATACTGTACAAACAAATAATTTTTTTTTGTTATGTAATTATACTCGATCATATGGAAATACTAGACGGCAGAAAGAGAAATTATCGAGCCACGTAAAATGATAGATGCACTTTTCATTTTGGCTATACACTTTTTCCCCTACAAATGTATCGATTTTATTTAGTGCGCATCGGCGTGCCATGATAAATAATCATCTTTATATGTTTATCTTTGCTAAAACTGAAAATATGTATAAGTATTAGTGAATATGCTATACGAAAAAAGATGAGATGTACGATCAAATAATTGATCCAATATTGAACAATGAAACATTATCAACACAATTTATTTTCTCTATATAATTTTTCTTATTCTTTTAATTTATATCTATAAGATATTAATATCTACAACAAATATAACGAATGATTTTATGTTTTGTATTTGAGTTACGAAAACCACTCGAACGATTTTATGGTCAAAAAATTGATCAAAGCGTAACAGCAGTAACAGGAGGCGAGTACGATTGTATATTTGTTTCTGCTAGAAATATTCTAATTAAAAATTGGTGAGGTTTTTTTTCGAGTGCAATGGACGTGAGTACAATGAGTACTAATTTCGGAAAAAATTGTTGACAGATGTTTCAGTGGTGCGTGGTTCCCTTTAATAAACATTTTTTTTGACTAACACGCCTATGATGTAAAAAAGGTTGAGGGTGTAACAAATGTTGCAATAGTTTGCGTAATAATGAATCCTTCATCAAATCCTGGTTGCGTTGATTGTTATCACTAACAGCACTCCAATTTGATTATTGGTGCCAAATTACTACTGGTAGAGAATGCTTGTTATGATTTATTTACAGTGAAAGAACCAACGTTCCAAATTTTATCGTGATCGGTTAAAAAATTGATTATAAAATATCCCATAATTGTATCGTTTTGGCTAAAAAATATTTGCCACATTTCATCCGCCCTGGAATAATATTTGTGGAATTGAAGTATCAATCGCCCTCAAGAAAAATAAATAAACGTTTAATGTATGGTTTCCTCATCACATTTTTCCACGATAGTCCCAAATAAAATATTTTTGTACTTTGGCTAAGGATTAAATGAACCTAGTGCTCCTTAAAAATCTTAGCCACATGGATAACCTGTCCTGGAATAAGGTTTGTGGTACCTGTAATGAGATAACATTACATTCCATCCGTTTGTAAATGCATACACTTATGTTGTAAAATATAGTAAAGATCGTAGTAAGAAAAATGTAAACATGACCAAATTGTGAAGTTCATTACCATTCATACATAAAGAATGCGTTATATATTTTTATCGTATTTCAGAATAATTAAATGATGAAAAATGATGAGTAAAGTAAAATTATAAATCGAAGTTGAACGTTTTCTTTATGCAGAACATAGGTGTATGATTAGCTGTAATTTGGTATATAAAGACCAAAATTTGTAAAATCAAATCAGAAATAAATTGGACAAGCTGAGTATAACCTCGCAATCAATTACTTCTCAATTTTACCGCCTTACTGAAAATAGAAGTTGCATGTAAACGTTGCAACAATAAGGTAAGGAGCACGGTGAGGGCCAAATACGCTGCTTTAGTTGATGCGTTAACTTATTGTTAACAGCTTCAGAAGCGCAGGCCACTCTTCTCCATGTATAAATATAAACTTAACAATTTAAACTAATTGTCATTCTATTACAATTTTATTACACCATCATATTACACCTAACCATCAATTACATACCGAAGTATTAAAATGAACCGTTTCTTTAGAAAAATTAAATTTTTATAATTGATGCGATAGAGTTTTAATGTTAAAACTTTTGGGTGGTAATTTCTTATTTTTTTATTGTTTGGAACTTAAAATTTTCTTTTGTCTTATTTCTCTTATTATCAAATCAATATTGATGTCTATTTTCAATAATTTGATTGAATGACTTTTTATAATCAATTGTTGAATGATTTACTGATACTATCAAACGAGAAGTTCTTCATAACCGTGATTTTTAAAACAGGATTTTGCAAACTGGAAAACTTTGAAATCACAATTAGACCTAATCTATTTAAATAGTTACGGGCAGGAATATTTCCTTAATCTAAAGTTATTTTTAAAAAACCAATAACAACATCACAAGGTGTGATTTTTATGTAAAACTTCGTAATATCGAATAAAACAAATAAATACATTTTTAACCCTTAAGTCCCTGATTAATTACAGGTGTAACTTTTCCATTTTGAAATGTGTTTATTTATTAGTTATCATGAAGTTAGAGAAGTGAGCTGCAGTGACATCTTGAAGCCTCTGAATGTGATGCTATATCACTCAAAAAATGTATTCATAACTTGCCGAGTTTTAAAAATATTGCAGTTCAAATATTTTTCCATCGGAAAGCCGTTAACACGTACATGTGTACCTCAGTTATTTTAAACGCGAATTCTTCACTTATTTCAAATAATATGTAATAAAAAAATAATAATTACATAAAAGGTTATGGTGAACAATTCTAACACTTTGATATTGTTTGAGTGTGCCCATCTCATCTTCGATGGCAAGCAACAATTTTTTCTGGCCTTTCTCTGTTTATGAGCCATTGTTCGACATAAATGACAGGAACCAACGACTGGTTTGGAGCTTCCAATATTTTCTGCTCGTTAGCTGGTTATTGCTGGTTGGTTTGGAGTTATTGAGTGATCGGAAACCAATTCTATTGCTAACTTTGTTGAAAAGTGTTTTGTAATTTTTCAATTTTTAGATCTTGTTACTATTGATGGCATTGTTAGGGATCGTCCCAAATTTTGAATAAATTTATTACGCCTGTTTGATAGTTAAGCAAACGAAGGATTATTTATTTTATAAATAAGAAAGCTGTCTAAAGATGCCCCGTTCAACATGTGGAAAAATATAAACATTGGCCATCGCAATGTTTGTGTTTGGTAGCATAGCCCTTGAAAATTTATTCATGGTATCAACTCCGCCTTTTTCTTATTATAGAAATGGATTGTTTCAGGCTTAAATTTTGAACCACTCACGCTACTATCGGAGTGTAAAGGTTGTCAACTTTATTTGTGTTTTTTGGGAACATAGGAACAACTGGTAACTTTATTATCTTCCGAAAATCCAAATATAGAGGAGGTTCTCGATTTCTGGCCACCAACATCTAAAACGGTATATATATGTTTGATTTTTTTAACGAACCCACTACTGACAAATCCCAAGACATCAACAAACGTGCGACTTTTAGCGTCATAAACAAATTATTCATCGTGGTATTGCGGCCACTTTTTCGATACTGAAATGATTAATCTTGAACAATTCGTTCTCCTTGGTTCTTTTCTCTTCCGCAGTCGTTGTTTTTCCGGTATATATTTGACCGATAAGAAAATAAGCATTTGATACATCATAGATTCACCAAATTATGCCACTTTTAGCTGGTTTGGAAGGCATATAATGTGTGAACCTAGTCCTTCCACGGTAAGAAAACAATTGCTTATCTATAGATTATATATAACTAGGTTTTCTGATAACACGTACGCCTTACGTTAATTTTCATTTAGCATTAGCCAAAAAATCTGAAAAAAGCGCTGTTTTATCGAAAATTAACCTTCTCGATCTGGTATTATTATTATAGAGCCTGAGAAAGGGTGCTATCTCCCAAAATCTGTCGTGAAACTTTGTTGCTCTATACAGAGGATGTTCGTCGTATGTCCAGAGTTTTGTAAAGGAATATTTTATCTTCAGTTTATTTACAGTCATTTACATATAGTGGTGTGAAAAAACCCAATTTATATATGAAATAACATGAAGGTACATATGTACCTCTTCAGGGTGTTACGTAGGAAAAATTGTCTAGGGACATAAAGGTTAAGAGTAAATGAATTTTCACAACTTCAACCGTGCACAATATTTTTTTATCATTAGGAAGCGGTCTAAACGAAAAACAGTTTTTAATGAAACTTATACCAAATATTAATCCCAAACTTTAACAAAGTTTTCGACAAGATCACAGTTTTTCACACATCAATTAATATTACGGAATTAGGAGTTTTTACAAGTTTTCCGTCTCATATTTCTAAAAGGCGCTTGTTTTCTAGTAAATTTATTTTGCAAAGAACGGCATCTGCTTAATAACAAAACAAAAATTCACAATTTCGGAAATCTTGAGGCACTGTTACTTAGGTTTGACGGTTTCTTAACTCCTTAACATATACATAGAAGTAATGTACCAGTTTTTTCGGATTTTCATATATTTCTAAACTAGGGTCGTTTCCATACGGAAAACTGTTTTGAATAGAAAAAGATCTGTATTTTATATGATGCCACATTTTATTAATTGATGTATGCATTTTATTTGATCTTATTGTTAATGAGCTACGACGTTAACATGTAAACAAAATGTTTGTGTATCGAAACACTACAGGTTACAATGAGAATGGTAGCATCAAAAAACGCCATGGAAGTTCGCATCCAAAAAAAGGAACCTTGCAAGAAATGGTTCAAAAGGTGAAGGCAATAATTCAACGTAATCAGCGACGATGTTGCTCGTTCCATATAGCTTCAAGATACAAAAAGTGAAAAATTTAACACCTTCACAAAAAGCAGTTCGCTTCAAAAGCAAAACTGTTAAACAGTTGCGCGTTGTTGGTGAGCTTGAGAAGTTGATACTTTCCAATAAAAATAATTTTCGGTTTAGCAATATGTAAACGAATAAAATGATTGTGTTTCGTTAGAAGTACAAATCAAAAGAAAATTTAGACCAGCGAATTGCTCTGCGAAAGCAAGCGCCTGTATCAGTGAAGGTTTGGACCGCGGTTATTGTCACGGGATGCTCACCATTCGTTTTCATTGAAAAAGGGGAAAGGTAAATAAACAGTTCTATCGTGAAGAGGTTTTAAACGATGCTTTGTTATCTTGGGCACGTAAACAATTCGGTGGAAACAATTGAATGTTTCAACAGACTTGGCACCATCATACAAAGCCCATAAAACCCAACGCTGTTTAACTCTCATGTGAGTGAAGAGAAATTATCTTAATTTGAGTGATTAGTACCTAAATGCATTTTGTATGGAAACTTATTATTCCCACGTTCGTCCAAGTTGTAACATTACTCATTTACTCAAAAGTCTAAAAATGCAAAAGTTAGCCGGGTACCCACGTCACTCACATAAAATTTTGTTAGCTTCACTTTTTTACAACAATGGCCAGTATACTCCCCGAAAATAAACCTATAGTAAATTTTTCTATATGGTCCATTTTAGAGGTCTGTCTCGGACAAACTCAATTATATTACCCACGCTAAAGGTGGCTACATCGAACAATAACATAACACGATATACTGAACATTCTAAAAGCGGAGGTTTCTAGATAAATTTTGTTCTCAACGTGGACAATATTTATCGTGAAAAGTTATTTAGTTAGGTTTGCTTTATGTAAAATTAATAGCGCAAACCATGCGCTTGGTTGATATCAGGCTAAGGTATTTGTTTTATCAATATTTTTTATTATAAATTACTAAGTAACGCCATTACCGAACAATTCTAACAAAATTGTTTAATATACAGTTACAATATTATTCACGCTAACACATACATATATAATTATCTAGGAATAAAAAAATTTTTACAACTCTGCCCAGACACGTGAATTTTTTCCTTCCTATAGTAAATTTTTCGAATTTTAGGAAACAATTCAAGTGAATTAACAGTTTTATAAAGTTCTAATGAATTGTGAATCCCCTAATGACGCGCTATTCAATTGGTACCTATAATACTTAACGGGATTGATGGATTTTGGCATCCGAGTCACTGAGAATGGAATTAGGTTTTTGAAACATAATACTGAAAAGGATTGCAAGATTTTTTAAAAGTTTGGTTTGGTATACACTGCAGCCATCATTATGATGGCAGAATTCATAATCAGAAACAGATTCCAAAATCATGTATTCAAGTTAATATTACATGCATATGGAATTAAATGTAGGTCTAATATTTTGAATGTAAGAGTTTCATAGCGTTTTAATGATCTCTGTATATACCCTCTAATACAATATTAGTATATAAGTTATTAATATTCATTCTACTCCAATTTTAGTAATTCATTCAACTAGTAACTAAATGGAATGTTCCATCAGATTCGTTAATACTGGAATTAGATTTACATCTAATCTATTTAATCAGCAAGTTCCTTAAAATTCTACTGAACTCTGCATCTACCTAAAGCGCCTGTAATATTCAACATTCTTTTGATAATCCATTCAATTAGCCTTTCAAAATTCTGTGATCGCATTTAAAGTTATGTGGTAACCGAACGGGTTAAAAAATTATGCTTGATTGCTGTATCAAGGAAACCGATGCCAAAATCCTACAACACCGTTTAGCTTTATATGTTAAACGAATAACTTAAAAAAATATATGGGATGGTTTTAACTCTACCCGTCATCTATGAAACTTGAAACGAAACAATATTGTCTTAAATTTATAATTATTAATATTTTAATAAAAAAACGCCCAAGTGAAATTTAGTATTTTTTTCGAATCAGCTATTGCCAACCTGATAATCTGCCTCCAAAATGTAAATAAGAAGTCTTAACAAAACGCTTAATAATTTCACAATTTTGTGCTAAAACTTTTGTTTGAGGTTTACTTACTATGTCAAATGTCTAAGCATAAACAGACCTACAACTCTGAATTCTTTTCATATCAAGGCATATAGAGTATTGTTGTAATTATTCGGCCACTAACAAGTAAAAAAAAAATCAGGCGAGTTTTCATAGCGATTGACAAATCAATCCATAATGAATGAATTATTATATCCATTAATCCGACGAATGAGGCCAATAATTATCTACGTTACACAATATCAAACACACTCACTATTAACATTTAATAATGCTTGGGGGGAGACCATCGTAGAAATCAACGATAAAATAATTCAGCCCATGATAATTAAATTGGCAATATTGCCCACTAGTTAATGTCTTCTAAATCTTAACGCTTCATCATACAGTTAGTAACAAAAATGTTAAAACCGTAGGACATTAACAATAACAAGATATCGAAAACCCATCCGTATTTCAGTTTTTCTATTTATGTACAGTGTTCTCGAGCAAAATTTTTAGACTTTTCTAATATAAGTTATAATTTACAACTTTTTATTAATTTACGACAAATCATGAATATCACGGTTATTAATTATTACAAAAATAAAGATAGACAGTTTCGAACTAAAAAAAATGTTGCTTAGTGTTTTCAGAACACAACGGATATTCCAGATGGTGTTAATTTTACATTAGAAAAAAATCACAAATAATCTGAAAATAATTTGCCACACGAATGTAATATTACGATAGTAAAAGACTTACCAAAAAAATATATTAGACGGGCGCTCGGCGATACAGATAAACTGGATCGGCACAGTTCAATTATGGACTTACGATTTCGTATTTGTATTATTTCCATATGAAATGCACAATTAAAAATATTTCCATCACTGTACACTTTCCACTGATAGATTTATATAAAATTTTATTTTATTCGCTTTTTACTATTTGAAACTTTCACCACTAAATAAACAACAACAAGATTCACACCGGTTTTGACAAAGGACAAACGAGAGAACCTTACCATTAACACTAATTATACAAAAACTATTAATTAGATTTAAATATTTTGTGTGGCACATACTTTGATGACTGGCTTGCATTCAGTTGTTGGTCACCGTTATTAATGAATGTTGTTTGCGTGTATGTATGTATGCATACATTTTCTGTACATCGCAGAGGTTTAAATATCAACAAGTTATACCGTTGGTTGTTATCTAACACAAACACAAACATATATTTTCGCAATTTTAAACAATTGTCAGTATGTTCCAAAATACATCAGATAATTTTTTTTACAAAAAATGAGTTATAAATAATAAACTATTGATGCAATGTGCAGTTAGCGATTAGTGAAATGGCTAACATCATTGTTGGACCTGCATGCCTATTGTCATTGTAAATGGTATATATTAAATCTGCTGAAATGACCCATCAGTATTTCTCAGTTATTAACGGAAGGAAGTTCAAATTCATCATAAAACGGATTCGACGCTCTAATACTTTTTTTTGTTCCTTGCCTACTAGAAACTATTTCTCCTTTCTCTCTCTGCTTACATTATGTGTCATATTAGTTCTTGCTCCTCAGCATAGGGTACTCAGAAGGCTTCGGCTGTCTCTGTGTACACCAAGGGAACAACAAGTTAGCCGCGGTCATGGGGGTGGGTACTGCTTCAGCAGTAGCATTGTGCTACCGGGCATTAAATGCCAATGGAATAATTTGGCTATAACAAACAATAAGTACAACAAATACGGAATGTAATACCTCAGGTGGTACAGGTGGTACTGTGGTATTGCCAAATCAAGACTTTTCAGAAGCAGGCTCAACATATTCAGTACGAAAAGGAAAATGACGAACTCCGTGAACAACTAAAAGAAATAAAGAAATTTACAGCTAAATTAAAAGAAAAAATTATAATTTTAAAGGGAGAGAATGAAGAACTTAAAAAAGTAGTTGAAGCACGTGTGGAACTTGAGACACAAATACGACGTTGAACAGGAAAAAGAGGCGAAGTAAGAAAAGGAAAGTTTAACACTTACCAGAAATGGCAGACACTTTCATCAACTTCAAAGAGGTTTCCAGAAACCAGTTAATCAAAGAACTAGCTCTAGAACAACAACCAGCTATAAGTTAAAAAAAAACTACCAATAAATGTCGTCAGGATATCCCTTTTGCTGCCTGGTAACACAATTGTATGGGTACTGTAAAAGTACCAAGGCAAATATTTATTTTTCTATGTTTTTTGACACACATTTGTGCATCCCTTTCAAATTTATTTTCGTCCGAAAAAAACATTATAATTATACACACAATTGTGTTGGTTGTACTTCAAATAAAGCGATTTTTTTTTCAAAAACGCCATTACGAACTATGTTTTTCTATTCACACATTTGTGCGGTTTGGACTTAATTTGGGCCAATTTTTTTGTGGTTGAAAAAGGGATATCAAATTTTTCCAATATACAATCGAATATGAAAACGATTACGATAGCCGAGTACAAACTCGTATTTCCAAATAATGGCATCTGAAAAACTAATGTTATAGACTTAGAAAACTATACAACTTTGGCTACAAAGCTTAACTTCGAGGGGCACCTAATGGTTTACCTATGAGGATAAGAATGATCGCCCAATTAAAGTTATGGATAGAGGTCTTCATCTAATCTGCGCAAAGCGGGAAATTTGGAAGATCTGAAAAGTAAATGCTGTCAATATTGTTAAGGAAGAAAAAATTGAAACTGAAAAATACAATAGCCCGGTAGTAAATCAATATTCCTGCAAAATGTGTTAATTACAATAAGCTACATTCTGCAAACTATCGGGAATGTGAAAAAGCTAAGGAACTACAAAGAATAAAAAATAAAACGCGAAAACAAAACCCAGGAATATCAGCCTTCAAGCTCCAAGCAAGGGGTTAGATAAGCAAGACTCTCAACAACACATAAAACATTAAGACTAGTAAACTGGAATGCAAATGGGCTAATGCAACATATTGAAGAATTAGAAGTTTTCCAATAATAGAGATATAATCTGACTGAAGAAGATTATTGCACATTATTTAAAAAACTTGGATCAAGTTTCATAATCGGAGGTGATTTTAACGCAAAAAATAAACACAGACGATCAAGAATAATCTCTAAAAATAGGAAGAAAGCTGCTTGCAGCAAGTTGACTATGCAGTTGCAATTTTCATTCTGGAAATCAACCAACTTATTAGCCTATGAATAGAGGCAAAATACTCCACCTCCTTGACTTGTTTATCACCAAAGGTATGGACGAAAACTATATATTTACCTAGAAAGGAGCGAGGGGAATAGTGCCCACTCAAGTTCAAAGGGATTCAAAGGGAATGAACCGAAATGCTATTTACTCTCTAGAAGTTAGGCAACTGGTTGCACACGAAAAGCAAAAAAGGGCTGGCAAATGAGTCGAACGCCAGAGTATAAAACAGTTGTAAATTTTGTGTACACCAAACAAAAGTTTCTAATTAACGAAATCAAGAACGGATTCATTAATAAACAACTTATGACCTTACATGGTGAAAAACATGACCTGAACTACAAATTCCACCAGTTAAAAATGAAGATGGAACATGGGCTATAACTTAATCTGACCTCGAGAACAGGGTCCAGCCACTGCCTAGACAAACTGCAGAGAAAAACATACCACTAGTACATAAAATCTCCCGTCACAATATAAGAATTAAATTAGGAAATCAATCTATATGGAAAGAAATCTCAAGGTTATGACTTAATTATGGAACAAATTGTAAAAGCTCCTTCTGTTAAACACGATCCAAATCAGTGGAAAGCCACAGAAGCAATTATGATACTTAAACCAAACAAACTACTTAATGACAAAAATTCTTATAGGCTGATTTGCTTATTCCCAATAATTTCAAAACTGTTCGAGAAACTACTCCTAAAGTATACTTACACCAATAATAGAAGAAAGAAATCATATTCCTCCACATAAATTTGGCCTCAAGAAACCCACTCAACAATAGAACAACTACATTGAATTACAAAGATAATTGAAAATGTACTTAAAAATATAAAAGCATGTTCAAGTGCATTCTTGGATGTAGCACAGGTCTTTGACATAATATGGCATAAAGGCTTTGAATATAAATTGGAAAGAGACTTATCAAAGCAATTTTATGAAATTCTAAAATCTTACATATTTAACCGACACTTTTGTGTTAAATTAGATGCCAAATACTTAAGAAAGAAAGAAAATATTAGCAGGAGTACCACAAGGTACGGTTCTGGACCCAACTTTATTTGTGACCGAACCTTGGACCTGCCTACTATAGTGAAGACAAACAAAGCAACGTTTGCGGATAATACGGCCATATTAACAGTCGACACAATAGCATAGAAGAATCCACAAGCAAATTGCAAAGAGCTACTTATATTTTCAGTACCTAGGTGCATATTCTTTAAATCGGTGGATATTTCAGCATGTGGATTATAATTTGCATAAAAATTATTTATACTGCTAATTTGCTGGCAAGTTTTCTATTATTTGGGGGAATAAATCCTCATTGATTTATCCAGTCGAAAATTTCCACCGATTTTTGTTTAGTGGTGAAATAAATAATAAAATTTGATAAGGAATATTAATAACGCGCCCTGGACGAAGCAATGGCGAATAAAACTTCATGAAACAAAATCTGTTCACGTAGACTATGATTCATGTACCAACAACACAAAGGTCAAATGGATACCAGAAGAACTGAACTCTCAACAAATTCCCTATGCCAAAACTGAAAAATATCTAGGCATGACTCTAGACGCGAAAATAAAATGGAAAGATCATGTGAACAAAAAAAGAGTTAAACATCAAATACAGTAAGGTAGATTACCGCTTAGGAAAAAATTCCGAGTTAACACTACGTAATAAATTGCTACAATATCCTCATATCCTAAAACCCGTGTAAACTAATGGGACTCAGTTCTGGGGCAGTACAAGAAAAACCAATGTCAATACCATCCGCAGTCATTCCAAAGCAAAGTCCTACGTGGAACAGATAATACACCGTGGTACATAAGAAATGATAACCTCTATAGAGATTTGAAGATGGATTTCGTCAGGAAGAAATAAGCAAACACGCGAGAAAACTCATGCAACATATTAGACTACACCAAAATGCTGAGATACGACTTATGTTGGATGATTCAAACTTAGTAAGACGGCTGTGAAGGAAGAAGCCACTTGATCTATACTGGATCCAATCAGGATCGACTAAGAATATAATAAAATTGTAAAGGTGGCTAGCCAAAGGGGTACAACCCTCCAAACAAGAAATTAAGCGTAAGAATATATGGAATTAGCTCGTTATATACATATATTAAGGCATGCAGCCTTATCAGAAACTTTTAAACATCACGAGTCGCTTGCTTCAAGAAAGACTTATTTATTTATTTTCGACACACATTTTGTGAACCCCACACCTCAATTGAGCATAGAAGCTCATTTGCTTAATATATTTCAGGCAACTGCTTCTTAAAATTTTGTACGATCTCAACTTGTCCTGGGGTAAGTTGACATTCTATCGGGCACCACCGCTTCTTCCAGCAACACAAATATAGTTCTCTCGATAGATGATTTTGCAAGACGCCTGCTTTTAACCGAGTTCCATTCGACCTAGTTTAAATTAGCGAGTTCCATCCTAGGTGCTCTAGAACTTCCTCCAAAAGTTATTAAAGAATCATATTTTCATCCACAATATTCAATTTCAGCATAATCTATTGAGAAATCATCGGATTCCATTTCAAGCGGCCATATTTCAGAACTTTTCCAAAATCAATTGAGAATCCTATTTCAATCCAGCATATCCATCATAATTGGTTAAGAATTGATCGAGTTCTGTCCCAGGTGGCCATATTCCAGAAATTCTTCTAAAAATCATTTAAGAATCCTATTACCATCCAACATACCCAATCCCAACATAATCGGCTAAGAAATGCCTTAGTTTCGTTCTAGAATCGATCAAATTCGATCGAATAACGGACTCCCCTGTCCCCAATTAGTCCGTTAAATCAAAGTTTTTCTGTATAACATTTTACCTTAAAATGTCACGTAATCAACGCAACAATTTAACGCAACATTTAACGTAACAGTATTTAACGCAGCGTAACATGAACCCAAAAACTAGTCCGATAAATATTTTACCAAACATAAAACCATCGGTTAATGTAATTTTCCTTTGAAATAAAGCACAGTAATAATAAAAAATGTAAACCTCAACATTTTTGCAAATCCGAAAGTGTGTCTGGCATAGCTTAATGATTGAGCCCCAGAAGAATTGACTAATAAAATGATGATATGTCAGACATAAGTTTTCACTAAAAATACAATTATTATAGAACGAAATTGGTTCACCGAAAGTAGTAGTTTGCAGGGGAACCTTTAACCTCCGGCAAATATTACGAGAACTATTGCGAAATCATGTAAGAAGAAATACTAAAAACGAAAATATTCTAAATCCAATTTGTAATAATATTGGTCCACACTAGCCAACAAAATATCTAATTTGGCGACAAAGGCGATAAACATATTAAATCTCAAAATATTGAATTTCTCAAGAAAATCATAAATTCTTTCTCAGAAAATCATATAGAGTACTATTTAAGCCTATTAATTCTCGAGATATTCAATCATTAATAAAACTCTTCCGGTTTATGTTAGTGGAGGGTGTGACGCTAATGAACTCCTCTCCAAATAGTTTAATACTAAAAAATGGATTCAAATATTTGAAAATTTCGCCTAAATGCCTTTTCAATTTTACTTTCACCAATACATTCTCATTTTTTTTAATAGTTTAGGACCAATTTAGTTTTAATTTCAAAAGCGTGTAGGCGTGTGAAGTTTGTGCTAAACTGTTCCTTTATCATAGTTCTAATCTAGTTAGGTCTAACTTCACACAAATCGATGTATGTGCAAAGGATAATGTCACATTGCAAAGAATTACATGGTGATAGAAGTTGTTCATATAAAGACAAACCCACCCACAAGCTACTTGGAATGCCAACAACCATATAATCACCAAGTAAGTTGCGATACCTGTGACGGATACAAATGTGACGTGCAACTTCTTAAATCTAGTATATCAAACTACTAATGACCCACCTTAACATGAAGAGAAAAACGAGTCAGATCAGAAATATATGAGAGCATCTTCAACCACAACATATAGATATTATATGTATGCAAGAAATACGGTTAATGGTCAAATTAGTGGCACGTTTGCTATAGTCACAGAGTAGCCACAGGTGGCTCTGAAAATTCCGAGACTTCAATTAGTATTCATAATATTGACATGAACATGCTGAAACTTAGTCAGTTTTGTGAAAGCCAATGTTCATGTGTGGAAATTCAATAGGAAGATAGATACAGGGGTGAACCGGTGAAATATACCAAAAGAAAATGATCAGTATAGGGAGTTCAATGCTACACCTTTTCCAATTGTAATTCAGAAAGTATCAGTTGTAATTCAGAAAGTATAAATTGTAATTCAGATTAGTCAATTGTAATTCAGAAAGTATCAATTGTAGTTCAGAACATTTCGACATTCGTCGAATTGTAGCAATTTCACAACAGGAATTTTATGTATTGAACGAATATGTTAATTTACTTCATAGTTAGCGAATTTTAGGTAAGAATCACTTGATAGGTTTTTAGAGATTGCGGAAGATAACACAACTTACCATTGAAATATATATGTACATTGTAATAAATGAGACGACAGTATGTGTTTTGCGGTGAGGAGGATATTTATTCCGTAATGAAAGATTTAATTGAAAATATTTTGGGAATTTACTTTCTCAATTATATTGATAAATATTGAATTTTTCTGAATTTTAATTAACAATTTATTTTTTTACAAAGCACAAATAATAAACAAGCAAGGGTTACATTAATACAAACAACAACAGAAATATAATTTAAATAAAATAAATAATTAAAGTAATAAACGAACTTTCACTTTAGCTACCAACAGACATGCCATTCATTGCCAAAGCGGCAACTTGATGGATTGAAGAATGTTGTATGGCACGAGCACAATCACCTCCGGCTACACTGTTCTTTGCTTGATCAAAATCCCCTCCAAGTATACCAATCTTTGTTCCATAACACCAGGACCTGTAACGCTTGGTATTCTAATATTATTTTTAGCGTAAGCCTTCACCTTTGACCAAATAGTCTCAATAGGATTAAGCATTGGTGAATATGGCCCTGGCCGCAGCAGAGATGTTGTAGTCCCATTAATAACTGTTTCCAGGATTGAATGGCAAGGTGCGTTGTCTGAAACAATTACCAAATCTTCAAGTTCATTTCCAATGTTTTGCCAGTGCTGCATCAGTCATGTCACCCACGCATTTGCTAGATGGGCGGTAAATGAACCTCTTCTCCGCTCCATTAAAACAACTCCTGCAGTAGAGATTGCTCCTATCAAATGGATGTTAGGGCCTCGTGCGGCTGGGAGAAGTTGAACTGCTCTGGCACCAGCTACTGCACGGCCCCTTGTCCGGCGGCAAAATAAATTAAAATTGGTTTCATCTATCCAAACAATCTGTTTCCCTTGTTGAATATAGTTATTCAAACTTTGGACATATTCTGCTCTTTTCCTTTTATTTATGTCAGAGTTCATAGTGCAAGGTTCATTATGAACTTTCTTCGTAGTGAAGAGCCTGCCTTCTAGGTAATTGCCTACTGTTGACACAGATATCGATATGTTGAATTTGGTCAATATTTTTTGTTTTACTTTCTGCAATGTACAGCTGCAATCCTGATCTACCCATGAAACAAGCGAATCAATTTGTGCCTCATTCAAAATTCGATGTTTTATACCTCCTCTGCTAACATTTTGTGTTGCCCTGATCGAATCCAATGAAACGCGGTCTTGTACTTGATGTCCAAAGTCGCAGCTAAGGACACCCAACCATCACTTTTATTGGCACAATTCACGATTCTTTCACGATCTGCATTAGTATTTTTTTTGTACTTTTTTCGTTCTGTGCTTTCAGTTGCAGTCAGAACAGCTCTGCAAATAGGACATATAGCATCCGGTACATTGTTCATATCTCTTTGACACTTTGTATGCAGTAGATGTCTGCATGGTAATAGCCTTATTACTTTATACCGTGTCATTGAAGTGCAACAAATAACGCAATTGTCCTTAAACTCCATTAAAAAATATGGGATTAAACGATTTAAGTTTTCAGAAGAAATAAAACAAATTAATTAAAAAGTCTTTTTTTTTAAACATAGAATATGACACATATTTTTGGTTACTATGTTTAAAATGATCATTTTTTTATGTATAATGCTAATGCAAAAATATTAAGTACATATTGTAATTCAAATAACGTTAACATGTTCTGAACTACAATTGATACTTTCTGAATTACAATTGATACTTTCTGAACTACAATTGATACTTTCTGAACTACAATTGATACTTTCTAAATAACAATTGACTAATCTGAATTACATTTGATACTTTCTGAATTACAATTGACTAATCTGAATTACAACTGATACTTTCTGAATTACAATTGGAAAAGGTGTAGAAGTAAAATGTGCATACATAGGTATTTGAGTAAATCATTTCTAAAAGTGCTTTGTTGGGCTTAATAGTTGGGTGGGGCAGCTTCAGAGAAAGTTTGACACCTAGAAACCACAGAATCAACAAGAGTCCACTCGCAAGTAGCAAAGCTCGCTTCCTGGGACAGAGTCGAAGCAATTCCAGAAATTGATTCAATCGATGAAATGGATGCTCGTGTGGAGCTGATCTGAACACAGTTAGCCAGTGTCTGCAATAACTAAATTACCAGGATACGCAAAGAAACGAAATAATTGTGGAACTCTAATTCAAAAAAAAGTTAGATATTCGTTGCATAAGCTAAGTAGAACATACCTGACGGAAATAAACCAAGAAGCAAGAGAATCATAATTGTCACTCCTTAAAGGAGTAAGAATTAAATACTTAAATGACGTACAGTCGATTCCGCTTAATTGGGACACCGGTTAATCGGGACAGCCGTTTATTTGGGACAAATCCTAAAGAACGGAAACAAAACCAAGCAAATAACACAAATTTACTTCGCTTTTTCGGGACAATATTTCGTTTAATCGGGACAGATTATACAAAAAAATGTACTAATCATAGTAAACATAGAAAAAAAATTAAAAAATAGAACAAAAATAACAAAATTGTTTTGGTTATTGCGGCTTAAAATCTATGGAGATTGCAGAGCTCAGCGACGAATTAAATGAAATTTCACCAGGTATTATTGATATGGAATTTTCGTCAATTGACGACAATTTACCGTGTTATGATGAGAATGAGGATTGTGAGGACGCAATTGTAGCAACAATTAAATCAAAATATCAAACATTGGTGGAATCCGATGACAGTGATGATGAAGAACCTGTGCTCGTAACTAACCGTGAGGCAAAACAATGTATTGACAGATTACAGTGTTATTTTATGCAAGATGGAAATGACGAAAGTCCCATGTCAGCATTAAATGTGTGCTCTGATTTTGTTCAGCTACAATCCAGCAAAAACAAAAGGCAAACTTCTTTGGACGAATTTGTTCAAAAAATTTAATTAAAGTGTAAACCTTATTTTTCTTGTACATACATATTTATTATGTACATATGTATATGTATACATATATGTACATATACATGCTTTTGAATTAATATAATTTTTTATTATGTATGTACATGGTACATACATCCATTTTATATAATTTTTTAATACATAATATGTATGGATACGTATAGTTTTGAGATTTTTTTTTCAGTTTTGTGCAATTTATGAAATAAAATACATTAAAAATTACTAATCCTAGAATTTTTGTGGAACTTCGGATAATTGCGCCAGCCGCTTAATCGGGACAAATTGTACTAGTCCCGATATGTCCCGATTAAGCGGAATAGACTGTATTTAAAGAGAATCGCTATGAATAACAAAAATCTCGTAGATATCAAAGCCCGTAACTCTAACTAAATTTTCTAACAAATTTATAAATTATTTAACATAGCTAGTACGTTCCCACGCTAACAGATATACAAAATAAAGTTTATGTGAGCTACGTTAATTATAAAATTTTCATCGCATGGTCTTACCATTTGAATTTGTGAACGAGAAATATTCCCCTTCTGAAATTTAAGACATTTGTTCGAGATGACGTCCGATCGCTATCCGCCACACCATATATAAATAATTATTTTATTAAAAATTATTACAAAATATTTTAATTGATATGACTGCGCGCAGTGCTTGGGAACTTTATGAAGCGAACGTAAAAACATTTGACCAATCCCATGTGCATTTTACTAATATGCAACGACTTTTGTCACATTTGGTATCTGTTATTTAGAGAGGCTAACTGAATATATACATTCACAGGTTGGTATTTAAAGTAAATGGAAATGTATAATTAAAATCTCTCAAAGTCAACAATAAAATGTAATTAAATCTTAATGATGACGAAATAGTATAATATACATATTTCTATGTAAATCAAAAAATGTTACGAAACATAATTTAACATCTATACGTATGACTGATACAACATCATGCGATATAATCGTATTAGAATTAATTTAGTTATAAATTGTGGAAATTTATAGCAATATACGAATAGATAGATGGATAACATTAATTTTGACATATCACACACACAAAAAAAATATATATTCGGTTTATTTTTTTTTTTGACACGGATCTGTATCTCTCGAATATTGGGAAGGTACGAGTATATAGCGCCAGTTACCAAGAAATTAACTAAGGACTATATATTTTATTTCGAATATACAGTGAATTGGCGCATGTCTGGAATTGAAATAATAATCAAAAATTGGAAAATTGGATAAATTGTCGTTTCGGATAAAAATGAAACATATAAATATATTTTTTGTATGTGACGAACGTCAATCGAAAATCGTTAAAATATTTATAAACTTGACGAGGTAACGTAGGTATAAGTTTTCATTGATATCGGTTATAACTTAAAGTCAAAATTTATATCAGCATTTTGACACGAGTACGATTTATTCGAAAAATTTACTGCATCACTGAATTCTTAAAAATGGATTAAGTGTGAATCTCATTTTTAAACATTGAACAAGATCCACTGAACATAAGTTCACTAGTAAAATATTGTTATTAACAATCATCCAATTCAATGGTATTAAAAATTATTTAGTCTAGAATGTATAGCTCGCATATGACCTTGAAACATTTCGCTATTTACGTAAACTATTTTCAATTAACATAAATATCGTATTTTATTTGATTTTAATTCTCATATGTTCTATTAATGGCTTGTTATACAAATACAGTAATAAGTTAATGACACCCCATATAAATTAATCCAGTTCAGGTAATTGATGCAATAAACAAAATTGGATTTGTCGGGAACTATGCACAATTAAAAGGCGACACGATAACGTTTAATACGTTTGTAAATTATTTTAATTTATTGGCCGATTGTGGCGGCTTAACGGATAATTACATACTTTATTATGCGTGGTTTTATATAAATTTGCTTACATTTATACAAAGTATTTATGCAATTGAACATTGTATAAAAAATTGATAGCAAATCGGAAAAGTTCTAAATCTAAAATGTTTTATAAAAGGCCCACAGTAAATCTCGCGTAGTCATTTATTGGGTGGTTACTTTGGTGGATTAGCAAATGAACCAGTTAACTTTATTTTTCTGTAGTATTTAATAATTAAATTTTTCATTCCTACTTGACATTAATACCAAATATGAACTGTTTCCGATGGATACGTCAGGACTAGGGATCGCAATTATTCACGATTTTCATTATTCGGTTATTCGACAGTATAGTGTACCGAAAAAACCGATAAACCACGATTAATCGCAATTCTAAATTGTTTTTTAGAGCTTCAGTAAATAAAACAAAATATTAACAAAAAATTTAATTTTGTTTCATTTATTCAAATAAAATAATACACTTTCAAATTTCGCATCATTTTAATAATTTTTACGTCTTTTTGTTGATTTTTGAGGCTATCTATACTACTAAAATTTAATCTTAAACGAATTTTCGATACAAAAGACTCAGCAACTGAAAACATACCCTTTCATTTGCAGTTGAAGTCAAAATAAGTAGTGCTTGGTATATTTGTACTAAAATATCTCCCCGTTTTTGCATAAGGTACAACGTTTGAAATTGTGTTCACTTTCGGTGGAACCTGCAATCCCTCCTCGTTTTCTTAAATTTGTTGCTAATTTAAAACTTATGTAACCGTTGATTTGTTGAATTTTTTAAAATAACAATTAAAACGCACCTTCTGCCGTTATTAATGTGGCATTTTTCGAAACTTATTCGTTAACAGCAAACTCTGTTGGTTTAAATATTTTCACAAATTCTTCTATTAGTCCTAGGTCTTCATCCGAGATAAACGTGATGCCTTAGTCGTTTCAAGCCCATTTTATACAATTATGTGAAATAAGAAACCGCTTTCCATCGTGTTCGACTGTCTAGCAATAGCCGTAATCTTTTTTTTTTCTTGTGAAACCATATATTGTTGAAGTATTGTATTTTGTCGATGTAATTTTCTAAATCGTTTAATAATTTGTTTAGTTGCTTTAAGTACCGATCGAATATTTGAATTTAAAATAGGGACGTCAAAAGGACCGTCATTTTGAAACTTGAGATTGCTATGTACTGTTTGCCCAACAATTTCAGGATCACACGTGGAATCATCATCAGAAAAGACGTCATCGCCAACCACATCATCAAAGGTTTCATCAATATCTTCAAGATTTTGAGAATTTTTATAAAAAGTATGCACTATGTTTGTAGCACAGATGAGATTCGTTTTGAGGTTTCTTTCATATTTTTGCATGATTGCAGCTCCATCATACGTATACCCGACAATATCTCTGTTTAAATCTATACCGAATTCTAGTTCTTCGGTAAACATGCAGAAATCTGGAAGTCATCTGGAGGATTTTTCATAATTACTTTAATTTGTTTTAAGACATAAAATAAATTAAAGTAATTAAAAAAATTTTTAACCTTTAGCTTTTTGCATGTTTACCATTCGCTATATCACTGAAGTCGCCAAAGCAATTTTTAGTGGGAGACTCCAGTGTTTCTTGTCAAAATCGATCCTCTGAAAGTGGCTTCTTTCTTCAAAACTTTCACGGTTTATGCAAATATTTTGAAAAATATATCACTTACAAGAAAAAAATGTATATTTTTCTAGTTCGGCTTCTGTACATTCTATACTGAATTATTAATCGGGTAGAAATTTCATACTAAAGTTTTTTCTATAAATTTGGGTCCCATCAAGTTTTGATCAAAATCAGTCCACCGAAAGTCTCTGCTTTCGTAGGAGCTTTAAGGTTTTAGAAAAGGTTTCGAAAAGTATATATATAATTTACGAGAAAACGTTTAAAAACGAAACAATTTTAAATAAAATTTCAAACTAATTTGAGTCAGTTAATTTTTAAATTTTGTAATAATTAATCATTTCTCTAAAACAATAATAATTCGGATTTGTATTTGGGCCAACCTGGTATGAAATATTCTGTCCCTCAATTCAAAATTCTCGATAATTGTTTGTATCTGATTGTAGATCATCCATTGTGTGTATTTGTTCCTCAAAATGATATTTATCAACCCCTTTCAATTAGAAATCACTACTGGATATGGGCGATCAATGAACGTTTGCAAGTAGTTATATTATGTTACGTGTTGTTTGTCAATTTAAAATTCAATAACTTATCTTTAATTTACAATTTTAACCTCCATGTAACTTCATTCTTTTTGTTTGAATATTTAACGTTCTGAGTTTCTTTATATTTATTTTTATATTACGTTATGTTGGTAATGGTGGTAAAACCTTAAAAATTACATTTGCTTGTAATATTATTCCTGTTTTTAACAGCAAAATACAGTGCTCTAGGTTTATTATGGAATAATTAGGGTTTTAACAATTTACGCAAATGGAGGGGGCGCTCTCAACTCTTTCGCGTTTCACTTTTCACGTCCTACTTTACGCATTGCTTGTTAAATCGAGGACGTACGGGAACATGGCATGGAAGATGCTCGGCCAATGAGTTTTGCACTCCCATAAGGGGTCATAGTTGTGTTCTATTTCATCCCAGATTATATTCTGTTGAACTCCTTTTTGCATCCTGCCCATATCGGGATTCGAACCCGGTACCTCCCGATCCAAACGCCAAAGTTTTAACCACTACGTCGTTTGGTCGGTGATACTCAGTTTATTATTGCTTTTATTTTTACTGTATTGATAACGTCATTTGAGATGATTAATAAACGTCTTACGAGTTCTATTTTACTGTATACAGTTTGTAATGCAAAACTGTAATGTAAATTGTAATGCAAATACAGTTATAATGTTTACTGTATACATTTTTTCTGTAAATAAAAGCATCGCATTTTAAAAATAAAAGTGACCCTTTACGGCAGGTTCACGTATGTGATCAAAAATGATTCGCGAATCAGGCCAACCAATGAGCGTCATTATTGCACATAATTTGTTTTTTTTTATTATGTTGGATGCACTGCGATCAATTTTGCCGAAAGTTAAAATTATTTTATCTCGGGCGGGGAAATTTGTATGTTTTCAATGATTTGATTTTTCTTTGATTCGCGAATCATTTTTTGATCTCATACGTGAACCTGCCCTTAGATCTTAAAATATTTCCAGTTTAACAAAATTTAAAACTATCACATCTATCTATCTATTATATTAATACGCTTAATTTTTTCAAACTTAACCCTAAAATGACCACTAAACACGATCCGATCTGTTAGATTTTTTCAGGGTAGGGCACCCCGAAACGGGTACCTCAGGTGGTTTCAGAAAATTTCCAAGATTTGACGCTATATGAGTTTGCCATGAGTTTGCTTTATTAAAACCCTGAATTTGTTATTATGGCGATTTTCATCGAATGTAGGTAGCGTTGATTTTACGTCTACCAGAGGGACGAGATTTGTCAAATTCATTGTTATGGCCGTTTTAATCCACCTTGCTTCATAGTAAACTATACGATTTACATTTTGTTCACCAAATGTCAACAACTTTATTGCAGAGCGCGAATATATCAAATTATTTTTTATCGAGTCGAAAATGTCGATCGATCTTATGCCGTGATGCGTCTTTCTGTAAACCTACCGAATCAACAAATAATTACATTCGAAGCAAGTAATGAGGATGAAGCGTTGCTTGCGGCACAAACTGGCCAAACGAAGCTTCAGGCCAAAGTCATGGTTTCAGCTCAACTTCAAAGATCAAAACGCACGTCATTTCCTATATACTGACATTCCCCACCATTACGTTTACGTTCGCGAGTAAAGGTTGTTGGACGAATGTATACAGTAAGCTTGAGAGATGAGGAGCATTTCTTCTTGCGGCTGCTTTTGCTACATATTAAATGTGCCACCAGTTTTGAATTTGTACGAACATTCAATGGTGTTATATACAGGTTAGGTTAGGTTTCAGTGGTTGACACTTAGGCCATTTTTGGCCCATTGTGATACCACGCATTCACGCTACATCATTAACCCATTCACCTATTCACCTACTCACACATTTACAGTATTACCACCTGCACATTGCAAGCTCCATGTCAACCTGTACATTGACATGGACGGTGGGTCGGCGCTGAATTCTGCACTCCATCAGAGGGTCTTAGTTGTGTTTATTAACATCACCGATCGTAATCGATGATGAAAATTCGATTTGCATCTAGCCTCTGATGGGATTCGAACCCAGTACCTCCCGGTCCAAGTGCCGAAACTTTAACCACTGCACCACTTGTCCGGTCTATATACAATTATACTATATACGGTTATATACAATACCATCAAAAAATCTGCAGCTGCAGGTGCCTTCTAGTAAACGATGATAAATGGGATCACTGCTTAACAGAAGCAGCAGTTTGTCAAATGCCAAGACAGCTTCGAGAGGTTTCGCTTATATTTATTGCTTTTGTCAACCTTCAATACGTCTTGATTTCTGAATGAAGTATGCAGATGACATGACTCTCGATTACAGCCAATACCATATTGAAAAAGTACCAAAAAATTTATTTCTCCACGATATTAACATAATTCTTATACAGCACGGACTAACATGCGCTATGATCGGCGTATACCAACTCCATCGGGAAGTCCCGTAGAAGTGCAAGTCTTCGATACAGTTCGAGAAGCCGAAGAAGCTGAATTACGAATCCAACTGCTGAACGAAAAGCAGTTGAATGCATTTCATAAAACAACTGCTGCAGTGGATAATGAAAATGTCTCGAAAGCGCGCGCTTCCGTTTCAAATTTGAATATTTGGTTTGGGCGCGTAAGTTAACATTTGATCCCGAGCGCGCGCTTCCCGTTTGAGATATGAATATATGACTTGGCACGTAAGTCATACAGTGTACATTTGAGTGCGTGCTTCAAAAGTGCATCAAATTTATATCTTAAAAAATCTTTTTAATCATTTCTTAACCAAAAATTCAAAAAAATGTATTCAAGTGACTGATTATTCAGTCACAGGTCAGCTAGTTTAAACGCGAGTTCACGTACGTGATCAAAAAATGATTCGCGAATCAAGCCAATCAAATCGTTGGAATTTCCCCGCCTGAGATGAAATATTTTTATCTTTGGGCAAATTTTTGATCGCAAGCATCCAACATAGAAAAAACAAAAAACAAATTATGAGCAACAATGACGCTCACTATATCCCTTTTTCTACAAAAAAAAAAAAAAAAAATACGCTAAATTTAAGTCCAAACCACACAAATGTGTAAGTGAAAAAACTACGTAATGGCTTTTTGATAAAAAATTTCGGTTGATTTTAAGTACAATCAACACAATTGTGTGAAAGGAATGAACAAATGTGTAAGTTGGTTCAAAACACATACAAAACATTATTATTTGGTCTTACCCACACAATTGTGTGGGTAAGTGGGAAAGGGATAAATAATTTTGCTATTTTTCTGACATTTCTATATGACTCACGTCAATATCAAAAACAAACAAAACACACGCCATTTTCATTGTCGGCATTTGGTGTTTTAAATTTTGTCGTGCGATTACATAATTAATTAATTTTAATATTAATAAATGTATTAAAATTGTGAAAACAATTTGTAATTTTGTGCGACGTATTTTCAAAATATCTTGTGTACTAAAATGTTGTGTAATTGCGGAATTATTACATTGAATAAAATTCGGAAATAGGACAGCCGCGATCACTGACCATTTCAAGCGATTCTGTGCCACATCGCTAATATTACAGTAAAACAGGATAATCATAAACGTAAATTAGATGTGCTTGAAAACTTAATTTTAAATAAGCGTTTGACGGCTGTAGTCATGTGAGTAGATCGTTTGTTTAAATCACTAAATTATCTCCATTTAACTTTTGAATGAATATTACAGCAATAATTTAAGCGATTTGGACGTACTACGAAGGATTCGAAAGGTGCAGATATAGGCAACCAGCTGGTACAAATGAATTTAACTAGCCACCATAAAATAATCACTCCGATGCACGGCGCCAACTGTAATCCCTTACCACAATAAGCAGAAGAGTGAAGGGTAGAGTAATAAATAATTAGATTGACTAGATCGGACAAGACTGAATTAAATCAATTTTTTTTCCACTTTTGTCTTTATTTTATGAAAAATGAAATACATATTTTATTTTATATTTATACTATCGCATATTGTTCGTATAATAATTATACGCCCATTCAAACCGTTTTCTATTAAATCGCGAGCAAAATTCCCAGGCGAGGTACGATTCGTTAGAATAATGCTGTTGTTAGAATTTGAAGCTCAATGTACAAACAAATCACGTGCTTATCCACATTCAATATCGGAAGTAGAAGCTAACACGATCTTTGGGCTCGGAATTTTACTTAAATCCGCCAAATTGTGACACAACTGCAAATGCCGAAATTGAAACAGATTGTTACGGGCACCTTCAAAACTTTTCATCAATTTATCACTCATTCATTCGACTTGTGATTTAGCAAACTCAACCTTGAACGAATGTTGATGAAAATGAAATGAATGATTTATTTTATTTTATTTAATTGTCAGTCGTCACCACAGCCACACACAACACACAAATTAAAATGGTTGAAAATGACAAATGAAACGTCAAGTAAAATAGCTTAATATTTAGAGCAATAGCTTTTGTTTCTAACTTCATATTGTGATCAAATTTTTTTGATCACGTACGTGAACCCGCGTTAAAAGCTTAAATTGTAAATTTCACTTTCATTTTTATTAAAATAAAGATGAATTTACAATAAAAATCTAACTTAAAGATTAAAACGCCTCTAATGATTTTTCTTTAAATTTATTAACTAAATGCAGTATGTTCTGAGGCCAATGCACCGTAATTATTTTTTTATATGCGGCCTCTGCTACGAGAAGACACATTCAAAATTTTCGCCAATTGAACCTCGCTTTGTTGTGGATTACGTTGAATTTTGGCCATCACCTTGCTGGTTTTTATCTCAATCGAAATGGCGTTTTTGATGCTACCAGTATCATTGTGATGTGTAATGGTCCGATACCCAAACATTTTGTTGACATGTAAGCTCCGTACCTCATTAACAATGGCTGTTGCGATTGATTTTAGTAGAGCATTCAATTATGAATGCAGCTGGCCCAAAAGGTAACAATAATAATGTGAGTTTATTGTTTTACTAGTTTGGAGGTAATCCATGAATAAAGTTCCTTTTGCATCAGAAAAACTGATGCTGACACGCTTCGGAGCCGAAGTACAGGGTTCACACAATTTCTTAGTCTCTTGTATTGAATCAGGATTATGGTGGTAGACCCAAATCTCATTCATAATGAAGAAATGACTCTCAAAAACCTTTTCATCCTAAATTATTAAACGCTCCAAATGTTGCTTACAACGACGCATTCGAATGTGTTAAAACCGTCAGTCAATATATTGCTCACACTGCCTTATGAGATCCCTAGGTTTCTACTAAATCTCTCTCTTTTGATATACTTTTTGAACGTGCTTAACGTGGACCATCTTGAAGACTTGTACGACCACGTTTAAATTGAGCAACCCATCTTTCTATACTGTTCTAATTTAAGGTAAAGAGTCCTTATACACTTTTGACAATCGTTCATAAATTTGTTTTGGTGCTACAACTTATTTAACGATATTCAATTTTTTCCATTGTAAAAAATACTGTGACACGTCAACTTTGAACATCTGTTAATATACATATGATTTGACATATCTACATGACACTTCACACGTGTTCATAAAAAAGTCGTACTATTTTTAGAAAAATAAAGCGACGAACTAAAAAGCACTATCTCTTATCGAACGACCACGAATATTTATTTATTTATTTATGGAGTTGAAAAAATCGACTGATATCTTTTGGCTGAAAAATATCAATCAACAATGTAGAATTTCTTATTTTCAGCTGGGATGAGGAATTTTAGAACGAATCTTAAAATATAAAAATGTAAGCTATCGATATAAAATTTATGAAATCAAGACTCTAAATTTTTAAATTTTCAGGTTCTTGTGTGATGTTGATAAAATTTTTCGACTGTTTGATTAATTAATTTGTAATACTTACACATATAATTTTAAATTTGTATAATATGTATAAATTTAGTTGTGGATAATATACATTTTATTAATTATATACAGGCGAATATCAATACGACAAAGCGAATATAAAGTACTAGTTTTAAAATTGCAACAAAATTTATCGAAAACAAACAATATTGTTTCAATTTTATAACGAACCAAACACATAATTTATCAATATGATATATAAGATATATCTGTATAAATAAAATAAATAATAAAGTAAACACCAAACAAATGAGGTTTTAAATTTTAATATATTGATTAGATAAAATGTTCTGAGTAACGCTGCACAAAATAGCATCTATAGAATAAAAGTCCATATTTTAAACTTCATGTTTATACACAAAATAAATCTTCTTCGTACCATATGTATGATTCAATTCCTGATATGCTTGGAATAATCGTCAAGAGACATTCTTGAGAATCGTCAATCGAAAATTGTTTTACTGCGTCTTCACCAGATTGGTCCTTGGAAAATTTTCTTGTTGCTGGATATATTGTATGTGGCAATAGGTAAAATATCATATAGGCTTTACTGTCTGTAATAAAAATAATAATATAATAAAATTAATATACAAGTAATATTTATAAAAAAATGTACAAAATGGACACTTAAAATGAAAAATCTTAAGTAATGATATAATCGTTGTTTAACAGCGAGTTCATACGAAGGATAAAAATCTCGGATTTTTCTATCCCATCGTTTAAACCAATTACATCACGTAAATTATATAACAGACACGCCTCTTTTCATACAAAAAAGTTGAACAAAATTAAACAAAAATCTGGGATAGAAAAATCCGAGATTTTTATCCGTCGTATGAACCGGCAGTAACTCTACATTGTTTAACAGATATTTTACTTTACATTATAAACTAAGTTCACAATGAGCACAAAACTATCTAGCTGTTGTTCTGTTGACGTTCAATTAAATCAAATGAATTTCGATTCAAATAAATGTAAACAGCCACAATTGAAATCATACCTAACAAAATTATTTTTGTTAAACTTTCCAATCAAGTCGTTTTCAAACATTTACATGGACTCTCCACCTGCAGTTGCTATCTAGTTATGCTAGAAAATGTTGATCAAATGGCATTTTGAGACTCGCAATAATATTTATATGCTATCTGTATGCTATGAATACATGCTATGTCGGCCGAACTAGATAACATGTAAACAGCATGCATACTATGTTTTGACGTTTCTTCAATTTCAATATGACGTCTACTAAATTTTTTAATCACATTCATACAAAAAAGATGACAAAAACGACAAAAGAATAATTTGTTAGCGTAAAATTATAGCAAGTTTACCACACCAGACTCCATCTTGGCAAATTTTGATAGAAAGAGAAAATAGATTGCAATTAGTTTTGAGATAGCAGGTGGAGAAACCGTGTTATAACAAATAAAAATGTAATTTAAAATTTTTGATTCATGCAGATGTTTAAAAAATTTCGGGAGTACATGAACATATGTAACAAATGACCTAAAATTATAGCGCAGCTAAATTGTGGTGTCTAGCTCCTTATCCTTATTCTGAAATTAAATTTAAATGCAAACAGACAATGGGAGGAATATTGGATTATACGAATAAAATCATGATATTTACTGTGATTTATTTTTTTCCAGTTTGCCTGCAGTTTTTTAAATAATTTTTTACGTAAATCCCCATTAGGTCATTTTGAATGTTGTAAAATACTTCAGTCAAGGTTGTTGGATTTGGATACATTTGTTTAAAATCTATCAATCTGAAATGAATACAAAAATTAAAAAACAATATTTAATCTCATAAATTTTAAAAATATATTTACCATATGAATCCCAGCTTTTTCTTGTATTGTGGCCATTTAATAAAAGCAGCACCTTCTGTAGATGTCTTCGTAAACTGTGTAATCTGTGCTGCACTCGTTTCTTGTTATTGATTTGCAATGTCTAGCCAAGTACAAGGTATTGGCCTATTTAACGGATTTAGCTAATTTTAAAAACCCGCATCGGTATGGGTAGCATAACATGTGTAGGCATTTATCGGCAAATAAAGAACAATTTCTTCGATTAAGTGGTTCTTCATTCATAGTTTTGATTAATTTCTGTTTCTAACTGTGGATCCATCAAGTGTGATGGGCAAGAATTACAATAAGCTTTAAATAATTGATTACGATTTTGTTAAATGATTTTTCGCAAGTCGTTTAAAATTATTTCTTCTGGTGAATGAGGAATTACTCTGTGCTATTGTGCACGTTTACGTACTTAATTGAGTTGGGCATTTGGAAAGATTTGCAATGGAGTATTAAATCTTGCAATCCATTTGACGCTTAGTAATGGAAAACAATTCTGTTACTGACAATTATTTCTATAAAAATATACGTAAGAATTAGTTTTTAGATTCGATTCCAGTGATATTAATCGTAAGCAAATAAACGAGGCAATAGCTGCGTTGCTTTCGGAAATCCCACTTAGCTTTAATATTAGTTAGCCAATTTTAAATTCAGCAATATTTGTTTATGAATTTCCGGTAGCGAAAATAATTGTTCATCAAAGTTGACGTATTTTTCAATAGTAATTAACCACTTAAGTGACGGATTTTTCGAGAAAGTGTGTCCATAAAATGTCAGGTTTTTTTTTACATTTCTTTAGAATATAATTACCAAGTAATCTGAACACAATGTTTTGCTTCAATTTTTTTCAAGTCTCGAGCAAGACTCGGGCAAATCAAAAAAACAATCGAAAACGCCCCCGAGTCACGCTCGGGCAAATCACTTAAGTGGTTAAAGTAGAGCTGGCTTTAAATAAAACTAAAAAAAGGTTTTCATAAAACCGATTCGGATTACAATTACTACTGACATAAAAACCAACTATGATGAACAATTATTTTCCGTTACTGGAAATTCATAAACAAATATGCTGAAACCAAAATTGACCTGTAATAAAGCTAAGCGGCTTTGCGAAAGCAAGACAGCTCATATATGCATAATTCTTACAAGTATTCCACGTAAACAACTACAAATTTATTATTGTTTATTATTGAAGTAAAACTTCTTTAGGCACGCTTGACTTGGGGACTAAGCTGGCAAATGCGTTACGAAAAGTGTAATCGAACGAGGCGAACGAAACAATAGACGCAAAATGAAATCATTTTCCTTTAGTATCAGGATGTGCCATGACAATTCATAAATCCCTAGGTGGAACATTAGTTGATACCATTTTATTTTAATCATTGGTTAAAAAAATGGGATAATAAGAAAATAGGAAAATTGGAAAATTGGTAAATGGAAAATTGGAAAATTGGAAAAATTGGAAAATTGGAAATTTCGAAATTTGCAAACTTGGAAATTTTGAAAATTTGTAAATTGGAAAATTGGAAAATATGAAAATATGAATATATGAAAATATGAAAATATGAAAATATGAAAATATGAAAATATGAAAATATGAAAATATGAAAATATGAAAATATGAAAATATGAAAATATGAAAATATGAAAATATGAAAATATGAAAATATGAAAATATGAAAATATGAAAATATGAAAATATGAAAATATGAAAATATGAAAATATGAAAATATGAAAATATGAAAATATGAAAATATGAAAATATGAAAATATGAAAATATGAAAATATGAAAATATGAAAATATGAAAATATGATGATATGATGATATGAAAATATGAAAATATGAAAATTGGAAAATTGGAAAATTGGACAATTGGAAAATTGGAAAATTGAAAAATTGAAAAATTGCAAGATAGGAAAATGAGAAATAGGAAAATAGGAAAGTTGGTAAATTGGAAAATTGGAAAATTGGAAAATTTGTAAATTGGAAAATTGAAAAACAGGAAACTTGGAAAGTCATAATATAGACTTCTATGTCACTGACTGCCTCACTCGAGAACGCACAGGGTGACCCAAAATTTTTTTTTCTCTATATTATAACATCTATATCCCTTTTGTGATTTACTAACACAATTGTGCGGGTATGGCAAAAGTACCATGTCAAAAATTTAGTTTTGTATGTTTTTTGAACCAACTTACACATTTGTGAATTCCTTTTTAACTTATTTTCGTCCGAAAAAAACACTATATCTATACACTCAACAACGCCATTACATATGATGGTTTTTTACTCACACATTTGTGTGGGTTGGACGAAAATTGAGCCGATTTTTGGTTTCTCTTGGTTGGAAAAGGGATATGTCACTCACTAACTTACTCACTCCAGAACGCACAGGGTGACCAAAAAAAATTCGTCCGTGTGATATATTTTATATATGTATTTTTTCTATATTATAGATCCATTTCACACGAGGTATCGCAGAAACCGATTCTTTCTTCGTTTCTTTCCCCGATTGCCTATGATACAGGTTTTAATGCGACTTAAACATATTTTCGATGAAACCACATGATGTACTGTGGTTATACATAAATGAAATAAAAAATATTTCAAGGCCATTTTTACTATGCGAAGAGATTTCAAAAATGGTTTTTTTGTCCATTTTGTGACACATACATAAACATTGTCTATTACGACTAGTTGGCCTTGAAAAAGTTACCAAGTTACAAGGTTACCTCTTGTGGCATCAGACATAAACGGCTAGGTGACACTCGAGAACGCAAAGGGTGACCAATTTTTTTCCAATATTATAATTTTTCTATATTATATTATAAATATTAAATATATATTAGAAGTTTTACTTCAGTAGTGTGGTCTAAAGCACACTTAATTTTTTTTAATATTATTTTTATTTATTTTATTATTTTATTATTGTTATTTATTATTTTATCATTTTTTCCATTAGTAAACAACCACAAATTTATTAAACATGGATACTATAACCAAACTATAATTTACACAATTTACACACCAAAAAATATTCTTTTATATTTATTCAAACATTACTTTTTTAATAGTAACCATTATTAATAAGTACTTTTCACTTTTTAATCAGATCTTATCACTGTTATCACAATTAAACTGCAATTTAACAATACTTTAAATTTTAGCGACCAATTTGCAGCGTCACTTGTTCCAGAATGAAGTAAAAATGTGATTTATGTAAAATAGCTAATTTTCTTTGTATATTTGATAAATCGTGATTGTATATGATAAATTAACTTTTAAAAACCAAAATTGATAAAAAAATTGTATCACATCATAAAATTTGTATGTAAAATTAGAAATTTAATTTATCAAACAATCAAAACTTTATATGCACTTGTAACACCTATAATCCTCTTTAATAAAATAAAGGATGAGTGTTTACATTATATAAACAGATTATAAATAATATACAAATATTATTAAGCATTTATAAAATTGCAGAATTATGTAATAAATGACGCCGAGAACTGAAATTATTTGATTTCCAAGTTATTTCTAACGCTTTAATAACTTCGATACTAACAATGTTAGTTAATGTACTCTGATGTATTTCATTTGCTTGTTACAGTTGCGATCTTTGATTAAAACAGAAATTTTTTAATATTTTATTGATCTTTCCCAACATGAAAATATTATTTATGTTCCAGTGTGAATTATGATACTCGTTCATAATCGAGGGATTCAATATACCCATTTCTATTTTTAATATTAGAGAGACATAGCATGCATCACGTATCTCAAGCTTCCCAAGTATAACAAAATGGAACTCACTTTGACAGTTCCAACTTTCGTTACATTTTTGAGATATTTCATGGAAGACATGGAACTCGCATAATATCCAGTTCTTTGAGTTACGGGTTTTTGTTCCACAGTTCATAGTTAAACTTGTAATAAAATGGAACTTGACCATGGAACTTCGTTCCAACAATTTTTCCATAAAAATCGAAATAAGTTGGAAGTAGCGATACTTGGGTTAGTTAACTATGCAACGGGTCTAAATATTTACAGATTAAAAATCTATTGTAAACTACATACAGCATATAAAAACAATGGAAACATATATAGCACCACCGTAAAACAAAAATATTTATTATTATTTAAAGTTGGTTGAAACTTGTTCGAAGAAAAAATTACAAGGCCTAATACCTTGTAATTTTTTCTTCGAACATGTTTCAACCAACTTTTCTTCGTCAATTGAAAATTTATCGCTGGCACATTAATTAATATTTTCTGTGTACAATTGCAACGATTCGCTACCTATAAACTTAGCTGGTCTTTGCAAAGCTTTGCTGTATTGTGTTAAGGCCTATAATTTCTACGAGGTATATTAGCAGAGATTCGTACGAAATTTCGATTTTGAATCAAGAATTCATCTCAACTGAAATTGATTTTGTATTCCTTAACTTGTTAGTACGCAAACAGATTAGAAAGTTGGTGCTTTAGAACTTATTCTTAGAACAATATATCATTTTATTATAGTTTGTTTAAATCTCAACATATATAATAAATTTAAATAGCTGATAAATTAATATATGAAAAATAAAAACCGATTTTCAAATTATATAAACACATTTTTCATATATTTTATTCAAGCTACATGAAATTTTAAATTTTATAAATTAAATTTTGTTTTTAAACAAGTTTATCAAAACTATAACTCCTTTTATATTTTAACTATTTTCCTACAGAGCACTTTTCACGCGTATATATTTTTTATCAAATAAATAAACTTAGTTTATAAAAAGGTGATAAATAAGAATTTATCAATTAAACAAAATTTATTTTTTTCAGTGTAGCTAAAAACATTACATACAATCAGATCATTTGGAAATCACATTTTCGAGCCTTCTATATCGTGAACACAATTGTGCAGTTTTCTAAATTTCAAAGATTTATAATAATTTGTAACTGACAAAGTTATTTACAACTATAAATATAGTTGAATTCCTATAGTTCGTTAATAATGAAATAAACCACTTATTACGTTCTGGTATTTGGGAGCTCTGCCCTGTTTTACTATTTACCTCAATAAAATATAATTTTATTATGATTTATGTTTATTATCTTATTCACCAAACATAAAATCTGTCGCATAAAACTGTATTTGATGTTTGCTATGAATTTATGTCAGCTCGAAGCAAAACATTGATCATTCATACTTAAAATAAAACTTTATTTGTTTTGACGTCTCTATTTAATAATAATATATATTTTAAATGTAAGAAATAATTAAATGGAAATACTCAAATACATAATAAATTAAAATTAAAATCGTGATCGAATAATAAAATTAATAATTAAATTACTAATGTGTTCGCGAACGGCTTCAAGTATATGGTTTTACCTTGTCTCATGTTAATGATCCAATTCAATATCACTCAATATAAATTTGGTATAAGCTAATGCTAAAAGCTTTTGGAAATAGAAAATTCAATTTAGCTTCTTGACAATACTCAATGTTAATTTCATATCAATCATTCAATTGTAAAAAAAAAATGGAAAGAATCAGACACCAAATCGATAAACATGCGCAAATTTTTTGAATTCCTGCATGTGTTACGTGTTAACGTCCTTGATCTCAAAGTAATTAAACAAAATCATAACAATGACTTAACGAATTAATGTTTGATTAAAATTATGATAAACACTTGATCGCATAACCTTTAAAATACCTTGAATTATATATATTTTAAATATACCAGATTAAGCAATTATTGGTTACCCGGAACAATAGATTTTGTATATATTTTTGTAGGTTGAAAGGTATTTCGTTTTAATTCCCTCCTTAGTGGGTATGTTGTGTACTTGTATTATGAAATCGATTGACTTACTGATAGTTTCATTGTTCACATATTCGATTTAAAAATTCCATGCGCGATTAAATGGGAAAACACATTCTATGTATTCAGCTCCATTATTTTATACGATGACGTTGGAAAACCAAATAATTATGAATCAATTAAATACTTGAATTTAAATTAAGTCTTGTTGCATGTGTGTTATCATAAAAAAATTCCACCGAGATAACAATCAAAATGCTAAGGGAATATAATTTGCATAAACTAACAATATAAGTCGAGTGCATAAGAAAATTTTCTTCCGAACAAACTGACATATATAATTTGCGTTTGGTTGCTAATTTTGTATACATGAATAGAATATTGATGAGTGATAATTATATATTTTTTTACAAATTTATGTAATTAATTATATTGATAGATATTGACATAGAAAAGTGGAACTCGTTCGATAAATTTTTTCATTAAATTTAATTAATCTTGTCTCTAAAACTAATAATTATAATTATTATATTATGTTTAGAAATTTGTTTCATTTGATTTCTAATACAGAAGAGTTTCATGACAACTAATTTTCACTCTGACTTACGCCTTCCACCATATATAAATCAACCTCATTTTGGTGGAGTGCAAGCTACTTTATAATTTTATATATGAAACCTCGATCTTTTATTGCAGATTAGAATTCTACGCCTCAAAATACCTAAATTTGGTTCGAAACTTTATTTATTTTATGATTGATGGCACTTAGCGTTTTCAAGGTACTGAACAGTTGGGATAATGTAGAGTAAAATCGAAGCCAACATTATACAAATATGTAGCACTATCAAATTTTTAAATCAAATTGGAGATGATTTCAAAAATTATGATAAGGAAACCGACAGCGCCCAGTAGCCGCAAAAAATCAGGTTGCTGTAAAATTCTAGCACGCAAAAAAGTTGTTTATAATAGTTGTCTAATTTATCAGTAGTAATTGCAACTATTAAATTTATAAAATTTTGAATTTTCCGGTTTTCATAAAGCCAACCAGAATTTAGTTTAGTACTTAAAAATGAACCAACAATACGACGACCAACTTTTTTTTTCTACAATTTCACAACAAAACAATACTGAATCCAAAACGCCACGAATCATCTTGACATCAATTTACTATCTTTATTGCTGCGTTTAAACCACGGCTAAATTAGAAATGTTATAACTTTCAAATAATTAAGCTTGCGTATGCACCACATCGAGTATATAGTATCGTCAATAGTGATATTGGTAATACAAATCACAGGAACCATAAAATGGATGTATCTTAAAATTTATTGTTACTTATAAAGTTCGGAAGAATGGAGCAGTCAGGCAATACAAAAAAAAAGCCTTTTACTTATGTGCAAATCACAAAAAAAATCGTTTTGGCATTTATGTTAGTAATATTTAGCGGTTTATAACCTGCTACGGAGCAATGCTAAAATAGCATGGTATTTTAGCTGACTGAACTTTGTATATGTCAAATTTATATCGTTTCCAAAAATGTAAAATTCGCTTAGCATTCCTAACTAAGCTGTGGTTTAAACACAACCCAAAAAATCATCGTTAGGCACTCATTTTAAATACGTAGGACTGAATCTTTCAAAATGCAAGCAGCATGAATTTTATTGCTGCTACCTCTTATCATACAAAAAACGTAAATTTTCACCAATAAATGGCGCTTTTTGATTTATACAACGGGTTTTAACAAAAAATCAGCCCCGCATAGCGCATATACGGATTGCTTGACTGTAATAAAACTTACCAACGGACAAGAGGTGCAGTGGTTAAAGCTTCGGAACTTGGACCGGAAAGTACTGGGTTCGAATCGCATGAGAGGAGAGATGCAAATCGAATTTTCATCAGCGATTACAATCGGTGATGTTATAAACACAACTAAGACCCTCTGATGGAGTGCAGAAATCAGCGCCGACCCACCGTCTACGTCAATTTACAGGTTGACATGGAGCTTGCAATGTGCAAGTGGTATACCTGTAGTTGTGTGAGTTGGTGAATATGTGAATATGGGTTAATGATGTGGCTAGAACGCGTGGTACCTCAATGGGCCAAAATTGACTTAAGTGTCAACTACTGAAACCAAACCTATAATAAAAGTTTATACTGAGCTTTTTTCACAAATTAGGAGATCAAAATGAATTTTTGCTGAAATCGGTCCATCGCAAGCGAAAGCTTCCAAAGGAGTTGTTTCGTTTTTTGCAAAAATTTTAAAAGAAAATCATTTACAAGAAAAACCACTATTAACTACAAGATTCGAAATTAAAATTTCAACAATATCGGGTCGCATATTAATCATCTCAAATATTCAGTACATTTGTGGTAGATTCAAAAAACTTTGCAAAACTCGTTAAAAAAAGCTAAGCAAACTAAATCTTTCAAAACAAAGTTGAAATTAGTTTTTAATTAATCTAAGAAAACGTAAAATGATCATTGGCCAGAACTTGTAACGGCCGCGATTTTTTCGCACCCCATCTAATGGTTTTTGACAAATGTGATGATGGAATTCGTTTGGCCATCGTCCGGATTGGTCGGTTTTAATCGTTAGGTCACTTACGATTAAACGGTAAATAGCTAAATAATGAATATTTAAAAAAAAATTTCCGGGTAGCTGGTCACGGAAAAAATATAGTATTTATTTCAATAAAATATAGGAGCCTATGCCTTTGTGGCCTATTATCGGAGGGCGTACTATATTATACTCTAAGGCCCTTTCCCAAACACCGACTTATTTCAAACGTATTGACTTATATGACGCCATCTTGAATAAGTTGGTTAAGTCGTACCAAACGATTTTGCTGACTTATTTTGACAGCTATAGCAAACAACAAATGTTTTACCAATTTGTTATTAAATATAATAAAATAAGTGATCAAAGTGATCCGGTGATTATATATACAGTATTAACCCGATTTACCGAAAGGCACATAAAATTTTGCTCTCGCAAAATCGAACATTCGTTAAATCGGATATTTTTTAAAATGGGTTTTTGAATATTAAATTTATTTAAATAAAACTATAAATTTAAAAGTACATAATTGAAAATTATATTATTAGTTGTATGGCTTAATTTATTTTTTATAAAAAAATAAACGGTTGTGTAGCGAAGTTCCGGTTTACAAGGTCTCGGTTTTTATAAGTCTCGGTTTTAAAAATCCTGGTTTTGTATAAAAAAAACCCGATTTTAAGGAAACCCCGGTTTGAATTTTTTAAATTTTACATGTGGGAAAATGGGACACTTAAACTATTTTTTGACAAAATTTAAAAATGAGTTTGCGATAAAGTTCTAGAAAATAACTAATAGGGATGGAATTTGGCTATTTCTTAACAGATTGTATTGAAATTCGATACGTGCGATGGAAATGGGATTTTAAAATGATTTTTGATAAAGCGGTCAATAGAGATGGAACTAGTCCATTTCGAAACCGATTTTGTTTAAATTCTATACATGCGATGGCAATGGATTTCTTAAATGATGCAAGTATAAACTTTGCAATTACAACATCTTGCATAACAAAATGGTGCAATTACTTTTCCTTTTAGTAGTTGTCATTAATAGATCCTATTCAGTGCGACATGTTTTCTGACCCGGGCTCCTACGTCCCCCGAAGTTCAATCTAAATAATCTCGAAGAGCTAAGCGGGGAAGAATGCATCGACCTCCCGCAGGCTCGTGAGAGTTATAGAAGCCCTCAGCCTCTACAATTATTGCATTTCAAAATGTTGCAGCCCTGGTTTTTTCTAGTAATTATTTGGGCAAGATATCTTATTTTTATGTTAAAATATTATTAGTCTGGCGGCATTAATAAAATATATTTTTTTTCAAAATCAAGACTTTAAAACTAGAAGAAAAGAAAAACGAGATTTTGACAACCGCGATTTTGAAAGCCGAGATTTTGGGTACTTGGATTTTGAAAACCGAGATTTTGAAAATTGGGATTTTGAAACTGGGATTTTCATAGTACACCCAAAATAAACAACGAATTTAAACTTGGAAATATTGTCCATCGTTTTTATGTGCGATCTCTCAGGTAACATACGAATGCCGTCGCGAAAGGAACTTGCAGACTTGGATACGATAACATTTTATCCACTAACACGTGCTGCAATGACCAGAACAAATTGCACATTTTTTTTTTTTTTTTTTAAATTCATTACCATCTTTATTATAATAAATAAAAACTAGTGTATACAATAATATTAAGACTAACAAAGTTTCAGAAGTTTCATGTCACGACTTCGCCCATCGCCATCATATCAGCCTGGTACATGCTATAATAGTCAGGGAGACGAACAGAAATATTATAATTAAGCTTCTCACAGAAGATTCCGGCTCCTACATTGCATTACTCCTATACAAGTGCTGGCGCAGCATTAGGGTCATGAAAAAATCTTGAGAACCATTCGACAATCTTGATTAGTATAGGGCATTATCAATAAAGGGTGTTTTAAAGAGACTATAAATTTTCATTGTTATGTAATACAAACAAAATTGGTCAAAATCATTTCTTTTCGTTATGTTACGTAATAGACATCATTTATATTTATCAATTGTATATAACAAAATATGTAACAAATTCATAACATGACTTCACTAACAACACAGGATGAGCATTTTATAATTGTCCATGACATTTTGACATACTTCGGCTGAATACCATTTAAATGCGTTTAATTTAGTTCTGCGATCGTTTCGAGCTCCTCGAGTAAAACCTTACTTTTCACATATAGCCTCGTAATGAGGGAATCACATCTTATTTGGTGCATGTCATCCATTGCATAATTTAAAAAGTATTAAAATGTCACAATAAAATTAGTAATACTTGTCCTATTAAACGCTAAGTACGCAAAACCAATAAGACCTTATTTTTTTAAATGTTATATGAAACGTCAAACTTTTTATTTAAATGTTTTCTGATATCCGTTAAAGCATCAATCAGGAGCTGTATATGATCTCTGAGATCTATGTAACAAATTTAATTAAGCGTTTAGATAACCATATCCAAAATTAAATACGAATGACAGTTCTAAATAGTTTAGCGAATATCGAGAATAAACCATTGAGCATTTAAATGTAAATTATACCCATCCTAACCTAACCTCATATTTAATTCTATTAACTGAAAGTATTGGTTTGGTTTTCAAGTAGATTATGGAAGATGATCTTCTTATGCTTGCTGCAAGATTGACGTTGCTCTTTATATACATAATTTTTGTGTCGATCTCCTTTTAACAGTCTGCGTTTTAAGATTTTAATTTTAGTTAAGAACCAATATGAAAAGATGTACGCTATAATTATCGACCATTATTGCTTCTTAAGCAACGTAGATATCATCGGTACCATACCAAATTCGAAAACTTTTTAAGCAAAAAATGCAACGGCAACTGTTTAGTAGAAAACCTCAAAACATAATTGCTTGGCTATAGCTTTGGTGCTAGCTTTAAATTAGTATTCGGATTTTACTACCAAACGCTCTTGATTTATTGCACAGTCACAAGATACAACTCATAAAGTCACGGTTTCCAAATTCAACGTGCTGTTTCGTCAAAAAATTCATAAGAAATATTTTATGACTTCTTTCGCATTGAATCCATTAAATTGATTGTAAGCAGAAGCAAATAACTGTTTGCAGAACTCATTTGAAATTAGTTATATTAAATCTGTTATATTAGCAAAAATGTTGAAAATGTTCCGAGAATAATTACCTTGTACTTTTATTCAAAATGAATTGAAGCTTGCAAAAAAATGGTAAAAATTAACTTTTTGCAATTTGTAGTATTTGCCATAACATCCAACAATCTTGATCTTTAGCTATCCCGGAATTCTATTTAAATTGCTTCAGTCCTTATTTTATGTGAGCAAATATTTATGAACGTATAATAAACAGTGCGATTACTTTTATTTTGTATTTTGGCGCTTTACTTTAAAAGGAATTTATAGGCAAGCAGTAAAGTTATAATCTCCATCGTATATTTTATGGGATGTATTCATGCTATACCAAGTAATACAATTATGTGTTAGAAATGTGATAGATGAGCAGGGCGGTCCGGTATATTTAGTGGTGTTGAAATGGGTCAAAAACTAATTTCATAATGTACCCTTAATTATATCTAAAACACTTAATTTATTAATTTGAAATACTATTTTAGTTCCTTAAGACATGTTTCTAGAATACACCATTCTATTTGGACCAATTAATTTTGCCTAACCGCAAATTTATCCATCCATTTTTTTCATATAAACATAATTATAAGCAATTTATCATTTTTTGGTATAGACCCAGACTAAAGTGGTAGCCAAATTATTTGATTAATCGTTATAATCTTGAAAATTGGATTGATACAAACCAGCCTCTCGTATTATATTCCTATTCAAACACAAATTTTCATTAAACTGGTTGGTGCCACATTGAACGAGCTGCTAGTAATAAACGGTTTCCAAGCAATAAATAATATTACTCAACAAATTACTGTAAGTACATCGTGATTAGCATAATAAACGGAATTAATGTTGTTGTTAAATACATATAGAGATTAAATTTTAGATAATTGGTTTTATATAGGCAACATTTTGTTTTCGGCCACCTCAATCACCATACCTATAGTGATTTATAATTTATTTCATTGAATTAATTTAATTTTCCGTCTACTCAACGATTTTCCATTTCGATTGTAAATATATACAAAATTTCCAATTCGAAACTGTCTGTTTATACAGCAGCAATATTTCTTCTGTATTACATTTCAAGATTAAAATTAATGATGATACAGATCTAGATTAGATTGTATAAGAGAACAGTTTTTGGTTGTTTGCCTAAAATCTAGATATGCACAGGATAAATTAGTTTTATGTGAAAATCAATAAACAAACTACTAGAATTTTAATTTTTGTTGAATAACTATTTTGGTGGGTTGTGCTCAAAATTGATAAATTTTCAATTTATGGAAATAGTTTTTTGTCGGTCTCCAGTCGGAGAGATTTAATAATAGGTAGGGGGAAACTTTCGTGGCCTTTTTCCCCGTAGATGGCTCTACATTCGTATATTTCAGTAACCATTGATCGTATCAGGCGTAATCAATGAATTGAATTAGTAATCGGTGAATTGAAGTTACAACATTAAACATGGAGATAAATAATGAAAAAATTCGATATTTTTACAATTTTATAACGATACAGGTAAAAACGTGGCTCTAAAGAACTAAATATGGATCACAAAACAGTTTTAAACCATTTGAAAATGGCTGGATACAAAAAAAGCTTGATGTTTGGGTACCACATGAATTAGCAGCTAAAAATTTAATGGACCGGATTTCTATATGCGAAATGCAGCTGAAACGAAACGAAGTTGAGCCCTTTTTAAGGCGAATGATTGCTGGTGAAAGGAAATCGATAATATACTGCTGTACTTGCCGGTGGATGAGAAGGACAACTCTAAATTTTCCCCCGTACTGATGTCACCTCTAGTGAAGAGTGTAACTATTCGTGGTATTATGTATACCAATTCCGGGCCAACTAAGGTGTTGTAATGCATGCAGGTTCAAAGTGTTAATATCCGCCAGGTTTGAAAGACCCTGGATATTTAGATTTCTTAAAAGGCTTGGCACGTTCCATGATCCTGTTATTTTAGCATTGACCGTTTACATTTTCGATCGAAGCCGCTCACTATGGCACATTTCAAAACAGGATGTAATAAAACAGGACATCACAAAACAGTACATGGTACGGAACAGGACCGATTAAAACAGTACATCACAAAACAGTACATGGTACATTAAAGTACATGGTACACAACAGGACCATTTAAAACAGTACAACACAAAACAGTACATGGTACACTAAAGTACGTGGTACGAAACACGACCGATTAAAACAGTACTTCACAAAACAGTACATGGTACACAAAAGTACATGTTACTGAACGTTAAGCTAGAGGATTTTTTCTGCTTGATTTGTTAAATATATTTTTTATTGAATACGTTTAGTAATTAGGATATTATCAAGTGGATATTTGCCTTCACCTAGAGTAATTAGACAGTATACTATATAGAATTATAATTGCTTTAAATTATAATAAAATATCACTTCACCTAACAGTATATAACATTATGTGTTTTAATTTAAATCGCTAATACTCGATCGTTGCCAAATAGATCAAAAATTTAAATAAATATATAAATAATATATTTATTTTATTTATATATTTAATTGAATTTTTGATCTATTTTGCAACAATAAGTAAAACTTAAACAATTATTTGGAATTAAAACCTGCAAAATTGACTATTAACTATTTTGTGATGTTCTCTTTTAATATGTACTGTTTTGCGATGTACTCTTCCGTACCATGTACTTTAGTGTACCATGTACTGTTTCGTGATGTACTGTTTTAATCGGTCCTGTTTCGTACCATGTACTGTAGCGTACCATGTACTGTTTTGTGATATCCTGTTTTGTGACATCCTGTTTTAGCACATCCTGTTGTGAAATGTGCCGTTTCGTATGAGACCCATTTTCGATATTGTAGTAAATCTGATAATAAATCCGAGCCCTTTGTGTAGGGTTCTTAACATGATATTTTCCTGAAAGTACATTGACCCGCCGCTCACTTATTACGTGCTTGAGTCACGTACTAATGATAGATCTTGAGGAATTCAGCCATACCTCAAATATGTTTATAACGCGCTGCTTGCTACAAGACAGACGCCCACTTTAACCGCTCCTAACCTGGAGAACAGACGTGGATGCAGTTTAGTGCATGTCAAATGCACCATGCATTTTGTCAGACACCTTCCATATAGTATATACAGGATAAAGAAACCTTTGCCTTGAGCAGTTAAACCTTTAGACGGTGTTTTTGCAATAATAATTATTTTATGGACTGCTCCGTAAATTCATGTAAGTTTTATTTATTAGGAGACATTTGATCAACATAACATCAAAAACTTTCAATTTTTATTTTTGATGTTTTTTTCAGATTTTACCGTACAATTTCGTATACATATTAATTTGGTTGGTTCTGATAGAATAAAAACTTGGCATGAATGGGAATTTGGCATAAGTTAAACATCAACAGCGGCCGTTACAGAGTCTTCTAACATAATTTTGGGTATCTAATAAGAAGACTACTAACAAACGTTAAGTAGTACAATGCCTGGGGTGGATCATGAAGTACCACTGGAAAATTTATTTTTTTATTTATTTTTTTATTTTAATTGTTCATAGTTTTATTTAAAGAAAGTATATACATGTAACTTAAACTAATCAATTGTTTAAAATAGTGAAAATAAAACTAGCTAGTGAACTCCTGATTAAAAAAATGTCACATTAAAACTAAAAATATATAAATATATAATTAACAAATTTAAAAAATAACAAAATAACAAATTTTTAAGCAATTTAGTCATGGTTTGAATATTTGACACATATTTTTCCACTTTTCTTATAAATAAAAGAATTAAAATAAAAGAAGTATAATATTCTATTTATGATAGTGTTCTAAATAAAACCTTAATATCATCTTTTGAAAATAACCATTCTTTCAACAACTTTATAAACAGACTAGGAGTGCCCGCGGTTACAATATAGGTTGGTAGCTGTGTATAAAACTTAGGTGCAGTGTAAGAAAAGAAATTCTTGAAATGCACTTTAAAAGGTTGCGGTATACTAATTCTATTTCTATTTCGAAACAAATATGCCTCACTATATATATTCATTAAACGATTCCCGCTTTTTAAATAAAACATTTTTAAAACTTTAAATACGTATAGATACCGCAGTGGTAATATTTTATATTTTAAAAATAATGGGAAAGATGGTGTAGTTCTTGGCAAAGGATTTAAAATTCTAATCACACTTTTTTGTGAAGTCAATAATGGTTTGACGTTTAACAAATAAATTCCACCCCAACATGTTAACCCGTACTGTAAGTGAGAATCAATTAAAGCGTAATAGAGGCATTTCAAAAATTCGGAGCTGCAGATATTACGCAAATGAAAAAGAAAAAAAGACCTAAATGCACGTCTGAGTTTTTGTATTAAACTAATCACGTGATTTTTAAAGTTAAGCTGTGAATCAAGATTTAAACCTAAATATTTGAACGAACTAACTGTTTCAATGGGAACGCAAAGAGTACACTGAAAGAAAAAATCTCTGTTTTTTTTACAAAACGGGTAAGTAAACATAAAAATGTTAACCTAACGCATTTTTTGTGAAAACAACACATGCATTTGCTGAAATTATTAGGTGACATTTACGTTTACAATGATAATCTAGCAAAACATGATACGTAAAATAACATCAACTAAAGATACCGCTACTTTTCGCAAATTTACGTTTCTGATTTGCAACATCTGCGCGTGCTTCGTAAAATATTGCAAATGAAAAGCAACATTCACACAGAGCAATGTTAATTTTACGTAATGATAATACAATTGTTACAAACAGTTTTAAAACGAACTGATGATCAGAGCTAGTTTTTTGTGAAATGTAGGGTTTCGTGAAAGCGAAAAAATAAAAATTATAGTTTATTAGCTGTGTGTCTCGAATATGATAAACAAATAAACATTTACTTAGATATTAAGTAAAATTAGTATTGGTTTATGCAAATTCTGCTACTTTCTTAGCTAAGTGACGTATGTCGACGTAAATTAAAATCTTTGCATGTTCAAATATTTCAAATATAGAGAAATACAACTAAATCATATTGTAGATTAAAAATGAAATCATCTAACAGAAAAACTGGATCATAATTAAAAAAATTATATTTTATTCTTCTGGGGTTATATACACATGTAGCGATGTGATTTATCATTTATGGTTTTTACTACGAGAAAAACGGATTTCTAGTTGTAATTTTCAGGTGGTCATATTATTAAAGTTTCAAACAAACAAATTTACTTTGCTTTAGTAATTAAATGAATTTATTACATATCATATAACAACAAATTACACCACCATTAAAAAAATTTTAACGGCCTTTATTGTGAGCAGAATTTTTACAGATGTTTAGGCAACATTTACTTAGAAGCTATATAAAATATACGTTGATCTATGCGAATTTTACTTAGCTGAAGTAATATTTACAAGGCACATGCAAATTTTACAAAGCAGATTATGTAAATTTTAGAAATCATTAAAAATTGAAATACCACACAGCACGCGGTTTGCTATTTCGGTTTTACATCGTTTTCTGAAATTTACCGATCTGTTTTGTAAAATTTCCATATGCCTTGTAAAATAATACTTGAGCTAAGTAAAATTTGCATAGGTTAACGTGAACTTTACATAGCTTCAGAGTAAATGTTGCCTAAAAATCTGTAAAATACTCTTCGTACTGAAGTTCGTTAAATATTATATTAATTCGGTATAATTGGTTTGTTTGCAAACTAGAATAGTCGCATAAATGCGCTGCATAGTTCAAACAATTTAATTATTATAAAAATGATCTTCATGTTTAGTTATTAACAAAAATAAAAATCAGTGTAATCAATTAATCTCTATTTATGTGCTCTAATTAAGCTGTGTATCTAACTAATCGAATAATTTTTAATTGAATCTAACGCATTAAATGCTTCAAATTACTTAAAGAAAAATCCTGCGAAAAACAAGAATGCAAGTTTTATTGCGGTCAAGTACATATATTCATTTTGTATATTGATGAATATTTAACTTTTGGATTGTACAGTAAATATTAAATTAAAAGCTACATTTCTATATATTAAATAAAAATGAAATTATTCGATATTATAAATTAAAAATTGATTGGTAGTAATAAATTATAATTATAATACTTTATTAATTTGTAGTATTTTATAATTTTATAAAGTTTATGCACTTGTTCATAATAAAATATATAAATATCTAATACAAATAAATAAATTTTTAGGAGAGGAACGACATTAATTAGAAAAAAAAAACAAATTGAAAGTATAATCTTCCGGAAGTACTTTTCGAACAGAAGCACAAATGTGTATTTGTCACAATATAACAGGAAAACCTGCAAGCAGCAGTATAATCGGTAAATATAAACAATTCCTTTTTACAATTCCTTTTTACATGCGTTTTACAACAATTTTTAGTGATTTTTGAACATTTAATTTAAGGTAAATATTGGCTTCATGACAATTTTTCCAAGAAATCCAACAATTTATTCAAAATTGGTCGAATTTTTGAATAAAATACCTGCAATAATTACCACAAATGTGAAAAAACAAACATGTTAAACTTCATTCATAGAAATGTCTCATAAACCGGATGAACTGAACACAGGTGTATATAATTTAAAATTTTGAACGATATAAATCAATAACAACTTTTTTTTTTTATTATAGATTCCTACAATAAGAAAATTATGAAAATGTTGAGTGTACTTCCTCCTCCATTCGGCAAACCGCTTGAAGTGGTTCACTTGTCGATGGATTTAAATACACCTGCGGCAGCTTCCTAGGAGCATTGGACGTCAGCCTCAAAATACATCAAGTGTTTAAATTGGAGTATCCTGAATCGTGCTACAACGTTTGGTCATTCATAAAGCTGTATTTTTACATTATAAACACAGAATATGATGAGACAAAAACCGTATGTGTTAACTTTAATCACCGATGTGGAAAATCGGAAATAGTAAAACATTTTTTACTAAATAAATTGAGTTCATGAAAATTTAATTACCGATTATGGTTAATTTATTCTTATTATTTATGATTTTTTGTATATGTTTGTCAATGAATTGTTATCTGAGAAGAATAGTTACATCTAGAATACCTTTTAAGTATATTGAAGTTGTGATTGTTTATTTTTAATAAAAAAACAGTATGCAGAAATTGTACCTGTAAATTTTTTCAAATTTTTAAATGCATAATAAACATTTGTGATAAAAATAATATAGAAACAGTTTAAGCTAAATTTATGTTTCAAAATGGGTATGAGTACTTTTAAGTTATTGCATTAAGTGAAATTGTACCTGAAATTGATTAATTAAAAAATAAATAAACTATTTTGAAAATTTATTTTAGTTATTATTTAATAAAAATCTTGAGAAATAAGCCCCGGATTAAAAACATAAAAATTTATATATATATATATATATATATATATATATATATATATATATATATATATATATATATATATATATATATATATATAATATATATATATATATATATATACGACGTTACAGTGCCACTATGGTACCTGTACTGTACACCTAAGCTAAATTTACAAGCTCGCTACGCTATTTAAACAAAGCAGCTTTATAAAATTAACAATATTGCTAAATCTGTTATTCATTTTTCACATCGCACTAAGTTAATTTCACATTCTTATTTATGTATATGGAACAATACGCTATGTAAATTTTACATAAAATCTAAGTAAATTATTACTTAGTGTATTGGTAAAAATAACAAACAAATAAGTTCAATTGACTTATCAGAGATGTCAATTACACGTAAATTTTCAATAAAAATTTTAAACATATTTTACAACGCATTTACCTAAATTTACAAATTGATTTTTGCAATATTTACGAAGCGCTATTTAAGTTGTGTTTGCACTATTTTTTTTGTAAAGTTAGCTTATAATTTATGTTAAAAACAGCATATCTTTTCTTTCAGTGTACTACAAATAGAGTCCTTACTCGCCAATGAGTGATAGGTCACTGAGCCATAATTATTGACAGAACTACTCAGATTGAAGTACATAATTTTAGACTTGCAGCTAAGGACCATGAAATGAAAGTAGAACCATTTTTTAAGTAATTTTAGGTCACACTTAACGTCATATTTCAACGAATCCACATTCACATTTGAATACTGCAGCGCAACGTCATCGGCAAAGGCGACAATATTACCACGCAAATCCACACTGAAAAAGATATGTACACACTACACATATATACTGAAAACCTACATTACCACTATGAATAGTTTATAAAAACTCCTCCGATGCAAGTTTTCGTTAATCTAATGAATCGCGATGCATTAATATTATGAAAAGTTAGATTTAAAAAAATCTCGTTGAGAATGAAACCGACATAATATTAAAGGAATGAAACAGTATGAAGATGCAGTAATTAATACTATTGACTAAACAAGTTATTATGCCAATGAACAAATTAGAGAAAATTGAAGAATTATTACATAATTATAATAAAATCTTTGCAACATTTTCATGAATATTAAAAAAGAGCGAAGACAGTTTAAAGTAACAATGCATGCCATGGATGCATAATTTCTTTTAAGATATGAAAAACTAGAAAATATTTATGAAACCATTCATAATTATCATACAAATTCCGCATCATGTCAATGAATAAATTTCTAAACCTGAAGTAGTTTTCATTAAAAAAGGAATATATATATATATATATATATATATATATATATATATATATATATATATATATATATATATATATATATATATATATATATATATATATATATATATATCGCTAACGGGAGAGAAATACAGAAAATAAAAACGAATTTGTTGCAAATATGTATTATTTTTTAATCCAATTTGTTTTTATCAAAACCTTAAAATAATATAATTTGATAGTCTTCTTTACATAATAATAATTATAACATGCGACACATACTTAGTTCAAATTTTTTGTAGTATTATTATATTTAAATTTTTTATTTCGTTAATTATTTTCTATTATAACAATATTTTATATAAATCTTGTTCCACATATATGTACATAATTACATTTCCAATTCAGTTAGTTAATCTTATGATCGTTAACAATTTAAATACTGTACATACACAAAATGGAAAAATGTATATGGCCTTAAGCTCCTGAAGAATGAAACTAACTTTTAGAGATTTAGGTTTTATAGTTTTTACTGATTTTTAAAAGTACAATTGAACAAAATTCCAAAAAATCAGCCTCTTTCGGATATTCTAATTTATACAAAAAAATGATTTGTAACAAATATAAATAAAGGGTGATTTTTTTGTGGTTAGGATTTTCATGCATTAGTATTTGACAGATCACGCGGGATTTCAGACAAGGTGTCAAAGAGAAAGATGCTCAGTATGCTTTGACATTTCATAATGAATAGACTTACTAACGAGCAACGCTTGCAAATAATTGAATTATATTACAAAAATCAGTGTTCGGTTCGAAAAGTGTTTCGCGATTTACGTCCGATTTATGGTCTACATAATCGACCAAGTGAGCAAACAATTAATGCGATTGTGACCAAGTTTCGCACTCAGTTTACTTTATTGGACATTAAACCAACCACACGAATGCGTACAGTGCGTACAGAAGAGAATATTGCGTCTGTTTCTGAGAGTGTTGCTGAAGACCGTGAAATATCGATTCGTCGCCGTTCGCAGCAATTGGGTTTGTGTTATTCGACGACATGGAAGATTTTACGCAAAGATCTTGGTGTAAAACCGTATAAAATACAGCTCCTGCAAGAACTGAAGCCGAACGATCTGCCACAACGTCGAATTTTCAGTGAATGGGCCCTAGAAAAGTTGGCAGAAAATCCGCTTTTTTATCGACAAATTTTGTTCAGCGATGAGGCTCATTTCTGGTTGAATGGCTACGTAAATAAGCAAAATTGCCGCATTTGGAGTGAAGAGCAACCAGAAGCCGTTCAAGAACTGCCCATGCATCCCGAAAAATGCACTGTTTGGTGTGGTTTGTACGCTGGTGGAATCATTGGACCGTATTTTTTCAAAGATGCTGTTGGACGCAACGTTACGGTGAATGGCGATCGCTATCGTTCGATGCTAACAAACTTTTTGTTACCAAAAATGGAAGAACTGAACTTAGTTGACATGTGGTTTCAACAAGATGGCGCTACATGCCACACAGCTCGCGATTCTATGGCCATTTTGAGGGAAAACTTCGGAGAACAATTCATCTCAAGAAATGGCCCGGTAAGTTGGCCACCAAGATCATGCGATTTGACGCCTTTAGACTATTTTTTGTGGGGCTACGTCAAGTCTAAAGTCTACAGAAATAAGCCAGCAACTATTCCAGTTTTGGAAGACAACATTTCCGAAGAAATTCGGGCTATTCCGGCCGAAATGCTCGAAAAAGTTGCCCAAAATTGGACTTTCCGAATGGACCACCTAAGATGCAGCCGCGGTCAACATTTAAATGAAATTATCTTCAAAAAGTAAATGTCATGGACCAATCTAACGTTTCAAATAAAGAACCGATGAGATTTTGCAAATTTTATGCGTTTTTTTTTAAAAAAAAGTTCTCAAGCTCTTAAAAAATCACCCGTTACATACATATATATATAAAGCTCGTAAAAAGTTACATAAGAGTAATTTAATATCGTCTACAAAAATAAAATATTTTTCTATGAATTCTATGTCCCCAATTGCTAGAATAAATAGCTGAATGCATTCCAGTTTCTGCTTTAAAAAATGTACGTGATCCTCAGCCTGCTGAGTATTCCCGATGAAGACCATAGATTCTTGTGATTCTTTGATAGTTACTTTGGGCACAACTTTTTTCCAACATTGTCTTTTTTACCACTTTCTGTGTAGGTACAAGGTACCCGTGAATACATCAAAACAGCTATAGAGTTGCAATACCTGCAGAAAATAAAATTAAAAGAAGCAAGTTAATCCAAATTATTTGGCAAACGTAAAAGTTTCAATTAGTTACCTTTATGGAAATTTCCCTCTTTAATTTCATCTAAAATTAGTTTTATTTCTGGCGATTTAATTTTTCCGAATTTTGAAAACTTTAATATATTTTTAAAATTCATCTCCCAATCTGTCATCACATTCGAAATAAAAGGATGAACAGCCTTAAAATCTATGTCAATTTAAAGAAACAAAACGATTTGATAAGATTTTTTTTTAAATTAAAATATATTATAAAAACCATTTAATTTTAACAATAAGAATTCGGTTTAAAAAATCAGGATAATTCTGGTAAAAACGTAGCGTATTTAAGCTGTATGAACGTGAACGTATTTTCAATTTAACTAAACATAAACTGTTGATTTGACTGTTATAACTTTAATTATTGTCAATCGTTATTTTTGCTCAATGCAAATTCTGCCTACTACTTCCTAATATCTTATTTCTAGAATATTATTAAGGAGCTATGAAAACCATTTGTAAGCAAGTCGCAAGACACAGATCATCAAGCAAAAATAGTTTAGTTAAAATACGCCACAAATTTGATTTAAGTATTATACTTACTAGGTGGTACCCGTTTGGTTTCTTATACTCCGGCCATTTATAAAAAATTTCTTGTAGTGACGTTAGCTGGTTTTGAATTTGGTATATTCGATAACCGCTACAAGCCTGCCAGAGACCGTGTAAATCTTCTGCACTAAGATTATCGGACTTTAAGCTTTTAATGCATGATTCGGCGTCCACTTCGACATCTTTAAGAAAGAATCAAAATATAAAAAGCAAAGATATAGCTACACCTACTGCGATCGCAACTTACTGATTTTATTATTTTTGTGTTCTGACTCCGAGTTTATTTTTCATTTTAATAAATTGATTTTCTGTTTTAAGTTTCCAAATTTAGCATATATATTCTACCCGGTTGGCCAGTGTGATACAATTATTTTTTTGCTAAAGAAACCGTTCAATGATTCTGCTTGTATTCTCCGACTCGTTCTAATTCCAAATTAATATTATTTAATATAAACCCTTTGCCACTCTCATGCATCACATATGATACATAGGCGGTTAACCGAGACGCTTCTGTAGCATATTCGATACATAATCTTAATTATATTATTTATCAAATATGATACAGAAGCGTTGCGGTTAATCACCTATGAATTATATGTGATGCATGAGACTGGAAAAGGATTAACAAGCATAATTTTGTGTCCCAGTTCCATTTTATCAAAATTTTGAAATTTCTTCTCCAAATTGAAAGGTTGTGTTCAAACCAAATTGTATCACCCATCTTGCAGCTTTTGAAAACGTTAGAGATGTAATGAACTTTTAGTATTTTTACTTATTTTTATTCTTCTACGTCAATTTTCTCTTCTGCAATGGTAAAATAATTATTGTTAACATATTATAAACAAGTATAAAAGCACTGTTTTTAAATTACCTTTCAAAAAACTTAATAGGTGAATTTGTTCCCAACTGTTTAATATAGATATTAGTAAGACATCATTTGGTTCATTTATTTGTAAACACGTTTTGCCTTGATTCTCAGAATGGTAATAGGAGTAGAAACATTTAAAGCAGTGAGAAATGTGTAAGTTGTATATCATCATTAGCTTGATTAGTTGTATTGGTGCTTTCTTAATATTAATAATAGAAACTAAAAAAACTGATTTTATTTGGATTCAAAATACCAAAAATTATGAATTTTTGCATTTTTCTAAGAAATGCTTTAATAGTTCATTTAGTCATCCCAAGAAATTGAAAAGCAATTGCCCAATATTAGGGTGTTAGTTCCAATTTATGGAAAATCAAACTTTTAATTCATTTTATTGAAAATTAGAATTTGAAATTGCTTTAAAAAGTTTTGAGATCAAAAAATAAAATTTGAAATTGTAAAGCAATTGCAGCTATATACGAGTATATTTCTAATTTTTTTACTCATAAAATTTACTGAGGAATTTTCAAACTAGCAGAAAATCTCGCAAATTCACTATCACAAATTTCATTGATAAGAAAGTTTAAAGAGTTTATATAACATGTCATGGAAATCCGGAGTAATATTTAGAATGACACTCTTAATAAATCTACGCAAGATTGGGAATACTACAATTATTTATAATGATTTTAACATTCTCTATTTCAACAGCAAGACAAATATTTTTTGAAAAAGTTAACTTCGTGTAAATAGTAAAAGGAATTAAGAATTTATCCATCAAAACTTTTTAAAATAATAATTTAATCTACCAAAATCTACTTCAATCCAAACACCGTTTCATTTATACTTTTATTCCATAAGTATCACATGGTATAAAAGAAATTACAAAACTAGGGTTCTTGTTTGTAGAAAATAAAAATAATTAATTTAAATTTATATTAAACCACACAATCTTATCACAAATTACAGGTTATTACACATTATTCATTTTAATTTAAAATCATACAAATTTTACACGGCCATTACAATGCAATACTTATGAAAAAGCTTGTTTATCCTGAATTCACTTATCAAAATCAACACATCACATATAGGGATTTATATTATTAAATACAACACACCTGTAATCAAGTAGCGCACAATATTTGTTTAGTTCATATTTCATAAATTTTTATTACTAAACCTTTTTGATTTTTCACTAATAATTATGTTGTACCACAACACATAGAAAATATCGACCGTTCTAACAAAATTTTTATTAAATTATGAACAGGCTGCTCACTGCCGATTTATTTCTCTTCTCGGCATTGCGGTCGGTATTCATAAATATTATGGAAAAAATCTTGCATCGGCGAATTCGATCATACATTTGATGAACAATTTCATTCATTCTAAAACGATTATCAAATTATTAAATAATACGAATTTTTTCATGTATTTTATGAAAAAAAATATTTGTTCATCAATAAGATGAACATTTACTATATACTATGAGTTTAATGAAAATGATTGCACAGGGTTGCCAGTTGATCTCTATAAGGCACATAAAAACCCGAACTATTATATGTTATGAATTTTTCATGTACTTTATGAATTATTCATTAAAAGGATGAATATTTTCTATTTATAATGCAAATAATGGTACCGGGTTGTCAATTTGGCGCCAAAATAAAGCGAATTATTATATATTATGTAGCTTTGCATATATTTTATGACCAACATGATTTTTTCATAAATTCATGATATTTGTCCTGTAAATGATGAAAATTGAAAAATCTGGTGACGCAAAATTTAAAAGATCCATGTTTTCAAATTTAAAGTAGAATAAGGATGTCAAACACGTTAAAAATGATACTAATTATGTAGTTTTACCAACTCTGGCATTTAGAAATATTGATCCGATTTATGACAACCATAAATTATATACGTAATGCACAGCAAAGATTTGTATACCATACAAAACATGCCAAGTATCGAAGTATTTATTTATTAGGAATTTTCAAATAAAAAATATGTGTGTAACATCATTACTTTCAGTGATAGTAAAGCATCAGAAGAATCTCTTGAAATTGAGTCGGATAATTTTCTAACTATTGAACACTTGACGATATTGCCTACATAGCTTTTAATTTTCATAAAACTGTGATTAGATCAAACGCGTTTATTAAGCTGTTGCAATTGAATTTAATTATAAACAAATATAAAACCAAGTATTGACTCACATGTTGTATCCTGCTAATTTATTTGTTTCCTAATAGAAATGATGATTGATGATCGATGATTGATTTAAAATCGCTGTTGGAAGCGGTTTCAGGTCAAGTGAAATCATTTTGGAAGTAAAGTGGAATCGTCATAGCCATTCGTATCCGTTTGTGATTTGAAATTTTTTATTTATAAATGCAACCTATTATTTATATCGTATATGGATTACGTTTACTAGTAATTGAGGATAACTACGATTTTTTAGAATTATAAATTGAAGTTCAATTCAATGTTAATACGGATAACAAAAAATATTTTAATATTAAACTAGATAACAGTATTTAATTTACAGCCAGAAGATGGTTGCATATGCATATTTCTTGACATCAACGGATAAGCAACGCATAGCAACGTTCGGAAGGAAGCTATATAAATATAATTTTGTCATTACCATTAAGCAATGAAAATTGATTTGGTTTGTGCCCAAAACACACCCAAAAATATCCATCAGCTGTTCATAGTTTTTTTAAATCACATTAGGTCAAGGTGAACCGTAACATAACATTTTTGTTTTCCAATACAAAAACATCGTCGGTTGGAGAGCACTCGAAGTATAAAATATGGTTTAAAATATATCATAAAACGTTTATTAATCAATAATTATAAAGATTGTTTAGATAACAAATTTATTCTAAAATCACAATTATGAATTATAAGGAAGAAATTACACACTATGCAAAAACTCAAATTGTTCATCAACAGTATGTTAATTTGTCCTTAAATATGAAATTTTACTATTCATAATTTCCATAATTTGAACATTAATAGTATGAATTGATTACTAAACACTAATATTTATAAAGGTTGTGAGTGTATTGTGGTACTATGATAAAAAAACATAAACTTTTAGTTTAATGAACTGGAATTCATAATATTAATGTCACAAATATTATGTTTCAAAATGTAAAATTCATTTTTTACTTAAATAACATGATTTATACATTAATATGATGATTTTGGATTAATGAACGCTGTTCATTAATAAAACGACAAATATTTTTTTCAGTGCAGATCAAAAATAGAATTACAATAAATCAAAAAAAGAAGAGGTCCCAACACAGATCCTTGAGGAACCCTAACATTAACCATTACTTCATTGCTTCGGACATGATTAATACATACACTTTGAACTCGATTACATAAATAGGATTTAAATAGAGAAAGTGCCACACCCCTTATACCAATATGCGATAATTTTTCCAGTAACACTTGATGATTAACGGCATCAAATGCTTTAGTAACGTCTATAAAAAGATCAGATACCTTAAGGTTATTATTCAAATTGTTATGAACAGGCATTAAAAATGAAAGAAGAGCCAGTTCGGTTGATGAATTTTTAATAAAACCAAATTGACGTTTATCTAGAAAATTGGTTTTATCTAGAGAACTCAATAATCTGGATTTAATAGTTTTTTCAAAAATCTTAGAGAAAGTGTTCAGTAAGGTGATTGGACGATAATTGTTTGGGTCAGCCCGTGAACCATTCTTAAAAAGTGGTTTTACGATACCGACTTTTAACTTATCAGGAAACACCCCTTTAGTAAAGCATAAATTAAAAACAAACGCTAAGACAGGTACAATACTAAAGATCACTTTTTTAAGTACTATATTGGAAATTCCATCAGTACCACACGATTTAGTATTTTTGAGTTCACAGACGGCTGAAACAATTTCCAAATCACTAACTGGGGAAAAAAATTGATTGGAGCTATTGAACCGAGTCAAAACCATATTATTTCGGACAGTAATTTCAACAGTCATATTTTCTTGTGTTTTATTTAGAAGGATGCTTGGTATATTAATAAAATGATCATTTAGCACATTAGAAATTTCATTAAGATCCGTAGTGAAATTATTCTCACCAAATTCTAAAGAAGTAATAGTATCTGAAACGGGAACGTTGTTCAATACACTATTTACAACTTTCCATTTTGATTTCATATCTGAAGCTGAAGACATCTTATTTTTAAAATATGTTTCTTTAGTTTTCGGTATCAAGGTTTTAATTCTAGAGTTTAGCACATCCACTTTTTTCTTTAAGCAACTGTTATTACAATCATTGATTAGCTTCTTAGATAACCTGTTCCGAAGATTAATCAAATTTAATAAGGCGTCGGATATTCAAGGTTTAAGTTTCCAGTCTCTACGTTTAATTTTAAGCACCGATTTATGTTTCTTTAGATTGGAAATGAATATGTCGACAAAATTTGAATATGCTGTATTTAGATCATCCGAATTCCAAAATGTGCACCAATCATATGTACTTAAAGATATTGCTAACTCTTTGAAATTTATTCTCGTTTGACTTGATTTTTTATATTTTCGATTATTCTTCAGTTGGTTGGTATTTTTCAAATTAAAGATAATTGTATTATGATCAGATATAAATAATTGTACATTGCTAAGCTCAATAGTAAACCGTTGATGATCGGTTTCTACAAAAACATGATCAATACAAGTATTAGAACATGGTCGGGTTACATTATTGACAAGAGATTCCAAACTAAATGAGGCACATAATAATAAATAATTATCTTTTAACTGAGAATCTTTCATTACATCAAAATTTATATCACCAAGCAATATTTTATGTTTTGAAGTATCAGAGTTTAAGAAGTCATTCAATTCTCTCAAAAATTCTTCAAATCCATAGGAATGCAACCTATAAATCAACACGAAGCAATATTTAATTTTACCTAGACTAATGACAATTTTCAACACATCGGCGGATGAAAACGTTACCGAAAATACCTGACAATCCAACGAGGACCTAACCAATGCCGCCACACCACCAAATCTATATTGATCATTACAATTTGCATAGAGCATAAAGCCATCCAAATTATAATCTGAAATTTCCGAACTAGAAATCCATATTTCAGTCAAAAATATGACATCAAAATCCAAATTAAGAGCACCAATATTACTCAAGAATATGTCGAAATTTTTCTGTAAGCTTCGAATATTCTGTAAGATAAAATTAAAGTTACTAATGGTATTATTCATCGAATTCATTAAAAATTCCTTTGAAAAAATATGAATTAATGCAGCAAACCATTCTGCTTCGATAAATATATAAATGAATGTTCCATTAACAAAAAGAAATTTAACAAAATATACAAAAATAAAATTTGAATTGAGTAAACGTCCTTAATATAATTATAATTAAAAGGATTTAACGTGTATTGAAAAACAATCTTTATGCTACGCGACATGCCAATAGAAAACAACAAAATAAAACCGTAAAACATGATCAGTTTCTTTGGCAATAAAAGTTAATAATCCGTTACCACAGAGTAACACACATAATTGTAAAAAATATTAAAAAATTATTTTAATACATACACGAACTTAATACGAATATTTAATAAAATGAAATTGTTAAGTGACGAAAAATACCAGAGCCATCTATAATTTTGAAGAGCCGTAATATTAAAAAGAGAGCTTTCAGTAGAGGGGAAGCTTTTATTGAATTACTATAAGAAACCGTGGTAATTGGAAAATTTTTGAACATGAATTTATGAATAAAAAACTAAACAAATCATCTAAATTTTAATTTTATATTTTTAATAAACTATTCAAAGAACACATATTTGAAAATCAGCCATCATAATGTAGTATTTATTTGGTAAATTTAAACTAAAGCGGAACATAAATTTATTAATTTTCAATAAAAATGAGCTTTCCGTTTAGTTGTGTAGGTTTATAAAGTAAGATAGTAACGGGTGCTGCCGCGGATTGCTCTTACATCCAATTTAAAATTTAGTTTTATAAAAATTTAACTTATTTGGTAAATTCTGGTCACATGCACATCAGAATTTTTGAAATGAACGACGCACTTAATAGCAATCTAAACATTACCCATTTATAACAAAATTAAAGAGAAAACGTGAGCTGAAACGAAATTTTATGAATCACCATGTAGAAACAATAATATTATTCATATAATAAAATTTTTACATCAAAATCTATTTACGAAAATTATTTTTGTATACAAAAAATCAACGATGTCATGACAACGAAAATAACTTCAATTTTATCCGATTGCAGAACTGAGCTTTCTGTAATTTGAAAATCCGTTTACAGATGTCTCTGTAATAAATTTACTTGAAATTACAGAAAAGCGTAAAATAATTAAATAACTATTTACGAAAATAAACCATTATTATTGTAAGCTAAGCGCGAAATCTTTAATACAATAATTTAACATAATTAATAAAACTCAAAACAATTATAAATTTTATTTATTGTTCGGTTGGCATAAATAAAGCTTTTCATCGCAAAATATTTATCATCGTAGTTGCTGCGCGCTGAAAAACAATAATAGAAAAATGTCACATTTTTCCAAATTTTTTCTTTTCTTATTTCAATTCGTTCGTATTCGTTTATTTTCAGTTCCAGGAGATCTCAATAATCTATTGAACCAGGCAGTATACATAATAAATTGTTAAACTTTAGTTAACAAACATTTAGGTTTTAATATTTAACTTTAATTTATACTTAGCGACATCTTTTGATTGGTTTATTAATTGCGAAAAGCTCTATAATATAATGTTTTTATTCATTTGCTCCGGTTTGTTTATACTACAGGATGAAACAGTATAGCCTGCGAATTTGTTGCGATGCAATTTTTAACATATAACGAAAAAACAGTTTTCGAAGATTGTTCATCAACAATGCTGTAATAGAATGCAGAACATATTAACCCCCATATTACATAGCTAGTCAAAAAGCATTTTTAACGAACGTTTGTTTTGGGAAAGAAATGCTGAAATTTTTGATGGAACACTCTATACTAATTTTTTACATACACATATAAACAAATTCTTATTTCTACAATAAAAAAAATTTTTGTGGTAGACTAATTTGAATATTTTTGCGTTAATTCGACATAATATGACTCAATTTTAGAATATGCTTTTCCTGAAAATTGAACTAACCATTCAAATTAAAAATTGAAACGAAGCATTAATGTTCTTATATACAAAAAAGATTCTAAAAAAAATATTAAAATACACCGATTGGTATGAAAAAGAACAAAAAGCTTCCCCTCTATGGAAAGCTCATGGAAAAAATGGCGGAATCTTACGGCTCTTATATTAAGGTGGCTCTGAAAATACTCGTAAAGTATACTAAGCAAAAGTAATTGGCAAACGATCTTAATACTGTTTATACTAATATTTACATTGGAATTGGCAAACGATCTTAATATTAAAGATCTGGCAATAATAGTTATTAACATTATGTGACAGTCAGAAATTGACAGTCTGAAAGTTGACAAAAATAAGCATGAATGTAAACAAAAAACAAATTTTAGTGACCCAGAATTAAATGATAGTTTAATGAAAATATTATAGTTTAGTTTTAGAAAAAAGACAAACTTTTCTGCATACGATTTTGTGTAAATCCATTTAGCTACGATGTTGTAGTAGAAAAGTTGATTGTTCTCCATAGAATAAGCGTTAAAAAAAGTTGAAAGAGTTGAGAAAATTAGTTCGGTGTAGTTTTGCATCACAAAAATAGTTTTACGTGATATGTATGAAATACTCCTTATTGTTGTTGAGTTTTCACGTATCACATCGAAAAAGCGAGTTCAAAAATCCTATGTCATTGAATGATTGTATACGGTATATTTTCTTGTCGTCATCCGATTTCTTCATTAGGATTACGTTGTCCTTGACCCATACATATTTAAACTTGTATTCCAATTTTAGGTTTTTGGCTGCACCGTACAATCTTGATTGCAGTGGAGTTAGATGATGCATAACGAAAATTTTTTGTACTGGATGATTTGTAGGCAGCGAAACGTCTAATTGCGAGGTGCGAATAGTATTTTTAATGCGATATTTGTTAAGAACTGCTAGTTTCGACTGGACATTTTCAAATTTGACAATAATTAGCAACTTTTGAGCATTTGTATTGTGTTTATTTACTAATTTTACCGAGCGAATTGACGTGATAGCATTATCAGGTACCGCAACATCAAGACACTTGAAAACACTATGAACTAGGCTTTTTTTATAAGTAGCATCCTCAGACGAATTCCGGTAATAACAAGCTCATCCATAATTTTATCTTGCTCGTTTAAATCGATTCTAGCTTCTAATTTGTTGATCCGCACTTCATTCTCAGAGCAAATTTAAACCAATTGACAGATATTTTCAAACATACTCGATTAAATCTATTAAACTTAGTCTTAGTGGATGTGTAATGACACATAAATTCAATTTCTATAACAATTAACCCATTTAACCCTAAAGTATCATAAACGACCATCTATTTTGTTGGTTCTTGTTAGAATGTGCGATGAAACACACTAAACATTCCAATATTCAAAATAAATAACATAAGAAATGCTTTTAAGTAATAAATGTCAAAAATCATCATTGAAAGTGCCGCTAAATCTACGGTACCACGATGGACGACCATTATTGTTAAGCTCGTAATATGAGTTTTATTATAAAATAAATAATAGATTTATGTTAATGAAAAAACAATGTGAAAATTTTATTGGCTTTTAAAAACCGTTTGGAGTTTAGTTTTAATGATACTAATTGGTCACAAAAAAACATTTATGGAATATAGTATGTCTTTTATTTTAATCTATTACTAACGACAAATTTTTTTCAGGAAAAAGAAACTTGCGCTTGCCCAAGTTCTTGAGGAGTTGGAATAATCTGACTCAATAATTGATTTACCAATAAATCAAACGGAACAATAAAGTCCTACATCAATAGACTGATCCAAATAATCAGAAATAAAATAATATTGCGAACCAGTTGGACAGCATAAGTAAGGTCTGACCAGAATTTCCTGTAACAGATGATTCAGATTCGGTACAATTCTTCGAGATGTTTTTTTAACGAATGAATTATCCAAATGATAGACGATTTTACGAATAAATTTTCAACCCAAAATAAAAATAGAGCTATAAATTTAAATTACAACGAAATGTATGCCATTAAAGGAATCCTAATAATTTCGAGGTACAATAAAAACCCTTGCCAAAAATGTACTGGTCTGGATTTGTTCCCTGCAACAACGAATTTATTTCCAATACAATGAAGATAAGACGTGTCGACCAGATTTTTGGTTCACACCACTTTGCAGATAATGCAAATCTACCACGAATCGACAAAGAAATGAATAAAATATTTTTAAGATATACACCTCTCGTCAATGGATTTGCACGTCACTGATGCGGATGAGGAAAGAATAATGCATTCAATTTAATATATGTATATCAGAGTAAAAGCGTTGCGAATGCAACTAGAATACCATTAGGTGAATCGATGATAGTGACCTTGGCAATTGTGCTGAAAAATAATTATCAAAATTTAAAAATTTCCATGTTTTTGATAGTTTTTGATAATTTCACTTGTCGCGTGTGTTATTTTGCTTTGTTGATTTTATTACAGCACAAGAGATTAAGAGCTTTTATTTAGGATAAAGGGGTTTAAGTGTGATCACAAGCAATCGCGGTAAGTAGATCCATTTCTTTTTATTCCGTTTTTATTTTCCGTTTTTCTAGGAGTAAACCACTTTGCGGTAACAGCAGTTTCTGGAAGCAATTTATTTTGCAACCTACCTATTCAGGTCTGTCTAACAAAGCCGTTATGATTTTATAAGCTAGCATTATTAAATTACTACATTTTCTTCAATGACTTCCATGAAAATGTGTATATTGCGTTGAAGCCTAAGCCGTAGTAAATTAATAATTGTTTTACAATCGCAAATCTGTCCGAGCTTTCCGTAGACTAATTTTTTAGTGAGTTGTAATTCAAACTATTTTACCCTACAAATCCCGTTTTTAATTTCATTTCCCAAAGGCACGGATCATCTTATCAATATTAAAAAAAGCTCTGTGGTCACATTTATAACTTCATCCTTCCATACATATACATAAATATAAATAAATTATTTAACGTCATAATAATTTTCGAAAATCCAGCTTAAAGCTTAAATTGGTATTATAGTTTTACAATGAGAGACATTTTCTCCACTGAGATATGTTTTCATAATTCATAATTACCAGTTTGGTAATTCATTATTTTCCTATTTGATTTTAATATTTGTCATTCTACTTCATAAAAAATAAATATATTTTGGTATTGATGGAGGAGAAGGCCCAAAGAATTTATTATTTCAGAAGATGTCTGATCCACAACTCAGATTCTATCTAAGAGAAATTTAAATTCAAGATAAATATTTCTCATGCGCATATTAAGGGGACGTAGCACCTTCAAAATTGAAAAAAAAAAAGATTTTCAAAGATTTTTTTTAATGGAATAAAAAGAGATATCTTTTAATAAAACTTTCCAATGACATTTTATTTAACTGAAAGTACAAAAACAATTTTTTTAGATTTTTTTTAGCCCAAGGTCGTCTGCTACAAGGGTTTTCCAAAAACACTGTAAAATTCGCGGCGTGCATCATAACTACTCTCAGAAACGTCTCGTTAAAAAAACGGGGTTTTATACAGCATTAAATCGCCCTTGGAATGAACTAAAAGGGAAAAAATTGGTTGAAAAATAAAAAAATGGCGGCATTTTTTCGAAAAGTTGTTCGCGCACGAAGCACTTGCAAGCAAATGTTCGCCTGTTTTTTCGGAAAAAATGGACATGTCGCAACCGTACCACTAGAACAACGCAGAACAGTCAATTATGAGTGGTACACAACCATTTGTTTGCCAGTTGTCTTCCAAGAAATTAGGAAAACCAACTGCCGAAGACGGATCACTTTTCACCACGACAATGCGAGTTCTCACACATCGGCTCAAACAACTGATTTTTGAGCACTCAAAACATCGATTTGATGAGTCATCCGCCGTATAGTCCTGACTTGTCACCAAAAAATCGCTTCTTTTTATTCCCGTACGTAAAAAACAAACTGAGAGGTCTAGTCAAAGTGCTTCGACAATTAATTCAAACGGATGCAAAAGTGTATAGATCTTCATGGGGAATATTTTGAAAAACATTAAAGCGATTTTCGATGATTAATATTTGTTTTGGTTCTCTAATCCCGAAATATAAAAGGCAGCCCTATTAACCATAGGAAAATTTAAAATTTTGGGTACATTTTAAATATAAATTTAAAACGGCCGCAAAGCAATAGCGAATAGCTTAGAAAAAGTCTTTCACCTAATTAAATTCGTAGCGAGCACTCTTGACAAAAATATCAACCACCATGAAATAAATGAAACCACGCATGACCTCTCCCAGATTAACCTCAACAAAGTCGAGGAATATTTTGAACTGGAAGATATAAATGACTCATCTGATGCTTTTGGTGTTAAGACAAACGATTCAGATAAGTTCATTTCTTGGACCAAAACCATCAGTGATAATACAGGCAGGAGTGATCCTTATCAATATACCGACAAGATAAATTGACAGATATAGCTGTTGACAGCGTAGATGAATTGTTTAGGAAATGCACTGCATTCAACCAATGTTACAATCAGAATTTATAGCTTCGTTACCCTCTACAAATCATTCATCACCTCACAATTCGTATCAGGAACCGTCTAATAGACAAATTAATCAAACCGACGAAAGATATTCTTAACAGACTTGAAATCGGGCAAATATTTGAAGTTCTAATACCAACCCTTATCATCATGGTAGTTCTGAAGTTAATGAGCATCGTCGCTCAGATGGTCAATTACGTGCACTGCATATGAGTGAGGCTACCGTCAAGTTCACTACTTTAAATGCAATATGGCCTCGGATAGCCGGAGAGCAGGGCTATGAGTTTCAAATATCTTACACCCCCAGATGAACAATCATGAGACAATCATGTAGCTGCTTCGAATACGGACAATGAATTACTAAGACGAACTTAAATAAAAATCAAAAATCTTTCACAGACACTCCAACACAAACTTGGTCGTGCGGTAAATTTCCTACTCAATCTCGTTGTTCTAAATTGAATCGTAATCGTTATAAAGAATACTGGAAAGATCGTCGAGAGACTATCGACTCTATATTCAGTTAGAAAACGTAGATAAAAAAAATATTGGACTGTTAGACAGCGGTTCCAACATATCAGTACTAAGCAAGGCTGTGAAATTTTTTAATTCATAACTCTGTGAAGTTTCCTTTATTTCCTAGTTCAATTAACAACGTTTATGGACAAAGAGAATTCATATTCGGACACAACAACACCCCTGTGACTTTTGTCGGCCAAACTATTCTAATGAAGTTCCACCTTTCACCTAATTTGTCACAGTAATTGTACTTTTTTCGCCCATTTAACATTTCAATTACATTTCCTTCTGTCTCAAATTTAACCACTTCGAATCCTTGCAGTAAAGTGAGCGAACTGAAAGAATAGATTTAAGTAAGAATTTATTTTGCAACCCATTTAGGTCTAACAAACTCGTTACAGTACTGGCACAGTTAGAGTGCACCTTTGTGGTAAAGGACAAACATAATCGATCTCAACGAGGGGAGTTTAAATCGATGATCGATAAGATGAATTCAATATTTGCAGTTCACAGGATGGACAATAATTTGGTTACGATTTTGTCGAATGAATTTGGTGTAAGTCCGACAAAAAAACTGCGTGCGTTATACAGCTTACCAAAATAAGAAATTACAGTCGCTGAGCAAAACGTTGTATACATATGTATAATAATATAATTAAATAATAAAATAATTAATGGGAGACATCTTCGACAATCACGTGGAAAATTATCGAATTGGCATTTGCGGTAGTTCTTAGCAAAATCTAAGGGATGCAATTAAGACCAACTAGAATTTCGATGCAAAATAGCAAGGTCACTTTGTAATAAATATGGAACACGTTCTCGAGAAAATCATGTGCTGAATGTGGACTGAGAACAACTAAAATTTGGTTATCATCACATATAACTGCATGATAAATGTTTTCATTGTTATCATATTAAAAATTCTAAAGACAAAATATGTGCTGATTACTATAACTTATTACTACTACGATTTTTCAGGAACATTTTCCTGAATTGAAAATTGAACTTATTTTATATTACATTATTTTTTTTAAATTAAACTAATAAAACGGATTTTGTTAAATTTATAAACCTTTTAACTAAAGGCCTTCTCAATCATCAACTGGCTTTTTTTGGTCATTGTCAGTTTCCTCGATTTTTTCCGAACTCGTTCAAAAGTTTTAACTTTTAGTTCGGAAATTTTAGTTCAAATAATTAAGACCAACTGATTTATATTAATTGTTCATTGAAATATTTTGGAAGAATTAATTTTTCCGATCGGATTTCATGATTTCGAGCCAAGTTTTATAAAAGTAATTTAAAACACGATTTACAATTATCAAGAAGTAAATTAACAGGGACAGACCGTAATGTTGTTAATTGTTTGACCTTTAAATAAGATAATTAATTCACTATATACGATTTTGAATAGTAAACTAATATTAATAGTTTTAAACAAAAACGACTTTTGGCATAATGTGGAGAGGCTTGAAATACCGGAAAATCAAAACAGATTTTATCCACCACAAATCAAAACGTGTCTCACAGAACGGCCTAGATAGAATCAAGTTTACACAACATATCCTACATCAATATCTGTACACATATATAAGAAATTCCGATCGATCTTGGCTTAGTTCAATTTTTTTTATGTTCGGTTTTTATTTTATTTTACTTTTTGTGTCACGACATTGAACTTCATTTCGGTAATAAGATTTTGTATTTTTTTTTTGTTTTGTTTTGTCGGTGAAGTTGAAGTTGAAAATACTTTCATTTTTGTTCTTATTATATAGTTGTTGTTGTTAAGTGCGTCGTGTAATAAAATCAAGATTTTTTTATGAAATACGTATTTGGTGTGTGTGCGTTATCGATGGCTATCAATTGATTTCCTTTTCACAAAAACAATAACCAATAACACAATTAATTTATACGAGCATGGTATTCAAGTGGGCAAAGAATAATGATTTTATCCACTTTATCTATATAATACAAATATGATATACGTACATAATAAACAATTCATATAAAGAAGTTAAGTTTATAAATCAATATGATATAGCTTTAGGCATACAAGACAGTTGTCTGTACAATTTTCGTCATTAATTTCCAAATAAAATATGATTTGGTGATTGGATAAGTGGCATTGTTTCCCGAGGCGGACATATAGAATTATAATTTAAGGTCGGTGAACTATACGATGTGTATCAATTAAATTGTCGAATTTTCAGGTACCGGTTCCAACGAACACGTTTTATGAACGCGACTATATAATTAATCGCGTTCTTACTTTCATAATAATCGTAATAGACTATAGCGGGAGTCTACAATACAGAAGAATTAACAATATCAAGGTTAAGTTTTATGTTCTGTTAAACTCCGCCTAAAAGATTTTACAGTTTTTGGCGACAAACCGATTTAAATAGCAGAGATTTTATAACGTACAGTTGGCAAACAACTGTTGCGTTAATCCAGTTCACGTATAATCAATCATTAAGCTGTTTTAATTAAATAACCAAGGCCCCAAAAAAATAAAAATAAAACTAATTGAATTTGAAGAAATGTTTATAATTGTTAATAATAATTAAGGAAAATATTGTAACACACAAAATTATACACCAAATAGTGACAATAGAATTTTGAAATTGGAAATTAATCGTATAAGACAGATCGCATTTTAATTTTATAGAGCGTAGGTTTCAACATGTTGAATATACAACACATTGCACATAGTTAAAATTCATTAAATTACCTCTAGATGGAAAAAATAATTTTATTTTAACACATTTTTTGATTGCTCCATGCACGCATTTTAATTAAGGTTTCATTTCTTGTATTTTTTCAATGTCATACAATTGTCGTTTAAAAATATTTCAACCTGTTCATATTACATAAATTATAACATGTACAACTTTCAATTAAATTTAAATCAAATATCAATAAAAATGTTTATTTGATTTAAATTTCTTTTTAAATGTATAAGATCAAGTTATTTAATGTCCGTCTGATCGATTTAAGAAAATCGAGGACATTCTACGTATAATTTAGTACAAAAAAAAATTCTGTTTAACGGATCTCGTCCCAAATCGGTATTCAAAAAGAATACAATGTTATCATTTATATAAAGATATTATTGGGATTAGATCGACTTAAGATAATAAAAAACGTAACACTGACTTTGCGACTTAATAAAATATTGTAGTAATTCAAAGAATAATGTGGAAGTATTTTTGCATGATATACCTGCAGTATAATACGTAAAACAGTCATAACAATCAACAAACAGCCAATACACTATATTAGAATTAACTCATTATTTAATGTTTTGCATTCCCATACCATTCCCAGGCTTTTAACCGCATTGCGATTTTCGTTATTAATTTGCTCAAAAAGTTGTTATTTCTTGACCAATTTGAAATTTCGTCTCATTCATTTTGCGTAAGTTTTTTTCGTGAATATTTTTTTCCAAAACAATAAAACAGTTTCCACCCACCCCAGAACGGATTGCTACTCTAGCTTACCCGGGAAGGTAGCGTGTCGATGTCATGGCACCCAATTAAAAAAAAAATACAATACAAAAATTGACATCGTAAGAAAATTTGTTTTGGATTAATTAAGATTGAGTGTAAAGTTTTCTTATAATAATTTATATTTTTTTTGCTTTCCAGTAATATTTTTTTGTCATTGATATGATGGTTCTAATGGTTTTTTATTTATTCTATTTATTTTACCGTAGTGATCCAGATGAGGATTTAAACCAAAACCAAATCAGTGGTCGCGGATTTTAGAATCGTACATAATATCGTACTACCAGTTGATAATTTTTTTTTGGATACATTTTTTTTAATAATTCTTTTTGATCTTTTCTATTGTTGATTTAAAAATAAATATTAGGTTTTCATTATGGTTTATAATGTTTATGAAGAAGTATGAGTTTTTTTGAGTTAATTTTTTTTTGTTAGAAAAACTTTTTGTTGTGAGACACGCTACACCCTTTAAACGATCTCAAATATGCTGACTCATATTTACACGGTTAAGACCAAACATTTCTAAAAATTCAATTTGTATGTACTTATACACATCTATATTTATTTATTTCATTTTTGGTTCGACGACATAGATTAAATTCAATAAAATACATATTACAAAAGATCACTATGATATGATATGATATGATAGAGGCGTACAGGCCAGCCATAACGGCGATCCTAGGTACGTTACCATAATCCTGAAATATCAACAATCAAATAACAAATTATATCTGAATGCGAATAATATTTCAGCATCATGCGGGCCCAGGCCCTGCCTGCATCCTTAACAGATAAGGTTATTTAGGAAAGGATGTTAGTCACAGAAACGACTAGGGCGAACCGCAGCAAAGTCATTTTCTAACTACTTAAATATATTAAAATGTTAGTCACAATTAAATTCACACTCTAGATTAGATTTTGTTAGTTTATTAATTTGGGTTAGTTGTGGTTGAGGTAAAGGATACTAATATTCATCATATGTATTCCGCATCAGTCATAAAAGACTGGTTAGGTTATTTAATTCACATCTACGGGTCATCTCATCATATGCTGTTTATAACCTTATTTTTGCCCTATCTTCCCACCCAACACCATCTAACCGAGGGACTTCACGTTCGTAATGACTCGACAGCATTATCATACATATGATGACCTAAATATTCCGTTTATTTTGTAAAAAATTTAATTTAAATTCGGTATTGTCATTTAGCTACCTATATTTAAATTCATCCAACTAAAAGCAGGGTTGATTTATATCTAACATTCACACAACTACACTAAAACATAACCTGAATTGAAGCATAAAGATCGTCGAAAAACAACATTCCATAGCAAAAAGTTTTTGGATCTTTAACGTATTTGATTGTATTGAGTTTATCCTCAAGCGTAAGTAATTAAATAAACTCCCTGATCAAGAATATTGCAATCACGATCTTCACTGGCCTTCCGGTATGTTCAACAAATAATAAATAAAATTAATAATAAAATAAATTGAATCATATTTGCCGACAACTTTATTGTTTAAAGTCAGGACTTTCGACAACATTTCAATTTACAGAATTGATAAAGAAAACCACTGAAATATTATTTTCAGTGTTTTCGAAATAGTAAACGGGATATCAAGAAAACGATCATTTTGTGCCTTTTGTTTGCTTACAAACAAAAGTACATAACGCCAATTATATCGATGTGTGTATTGTGTATATACAAAACGCACAGAAAGAGCGAAAAGAACTCCAAAAAGAAATAACTATATATAAACATTTCGATATGCACACAAACACTTCCAACTCTTTCTATTTAATTTATATTTATATATTATATACACCCACACACAAACATAAATAAATACACATTTAATGTAAATAGAAATCAAAAAGGAAACTTCGCTCGCTGAAATAGTTATATGTATTCTGCATATATACATACATACGGATTATCGAAAAATTAGAACGACATATACTTCGCGTAAAAATATGTTATATTCCGTTATAAATATTCAACTCGATCTTTATGTATACATATACATATAAACACATTATTTAAATAAAATCAAAATCCATATCGAAAATATTACAAAATATGAATTTAAAAAAAAACAATCAAATAACCAAAACACTCCTCCTAAAATTCATTATAGAATAATTATGTATATATATAAAATCAAATAAATAAATAAAAACTCATCCTTTGTTTCTGTCGGCGAGAATACAAAAAATCCTAAATACACATTTTACATGCTATACACGATTATATTTGACACGATTTAGCAAACAAATTCAATAAATAAATATACAACAAAACACTATTTACTCACTACAAGTTCACTTCATAATTATACATTAAACTTATTATAATTTATAATATTATAATTTATAATATTACGATATTACATTAAAAATAAAAAAGATAAAAAAATTTAATATTTTAATTTTATTTATTTTACGGAGAAAGACAAAACACGTCTTCCTCCTTCGACGATCGCACGTCCTTTTTCACATATTACAAAAGATCACTATTCAAAAAATATATAATATAATTAAAAATTTTCATTAAATTATATATCACATAAAAACGAAAATATTAGATAATAATTCAATTCAAATTTTTAAATTTTAATTTTTGCAGTTTAAAAAATACTGTTTTAAAAACGATAGGCAGTCTAGTGATTTAGCGTTTAATCAAAAACTATAATATTAGAAAGACTTTCCGTACCATATAACTTGCAAAATCAATTCCTGGGGACAATCGATTTCAATTTGGGGACGATCGCAACGCAGAACCCTGAAATCTAAAACATTATACAGAAATGAATTCTCTTGATTATTGTTATTCTCTATTTTTATTCTCGTTATTTTACGCTACTATAATTGTAGATGAGAGATTGAGAAAATAAAATCATGCTTAAAAAATCATCGTACACGGAATAAAAACGATCGATCTTTTTACTTTTCTATTGTTCGCTCACTATTCAGTGAATAGAATACAAAAATAAAAATTTTGTTTTGTTACTCTCGGTTGACGAATAGAAAATAATTCCATAAGAAATGAGTATCACAAGGAAACATGATGAATAGTTGTAAATCGAAGAGAAATTTCGATCCCTGGAAATTAGAAAAGTGATTTATAGCATATTTTGCATATTTAAATTAATTTTGTAACAATTAAAACTACAAAATATATTCGCAAACTCAAATACATACTGGTAATCGATCATAATAGTAACATTATTCCGTTATTTTTTTATTCTGATAAGTTTAAAGTATAGTCATGCCAAGTATAAACTCTGGTGTTTTGTGTGCTGTGAAAACTTGTACAGCATCTCGTAGAATAAATCCCGAACGATATTTTTTTGTTTTTCCTTCGAATAAAGATATGTTTGACGGATGGGTATATAATTGTGGATTGCAGAAGTGGAATTTGCCGAAAAAGCTGTTGGTTTGCGAAGAACATTTTGATCCGAAATCTATAGGTAAACGGCGGTTAAAAACAATTGTGTTCCTGAATATCACTTGACGTATCCAGCTTTAAAAACTGATATTCAAATACCTGCTCGTTATGAAAACATTAAAACTTATGCAAGGACTTCAGCGAATGTTGAGTCGAATATTCCTGTGGATATTTCTGCTGATTTTAATTTACCCTGTGATAATTATCTTTCTCAAAATGACGAGGCCGATTATTCGTGTACTAACTGCTTTAATCAATTAAAAAATCGTTTTATTATAAAGCTAAGTTTAAAAAAGCGGCAAAGCGTTTAGAATTATTACGAGATAAAAACATATTGTTACGAAAAGCATTAATTAATACCAAAAGGCAAATCAAATTAAGGAAACAAAAATCAAAAGTTCATTTAGTGCCTAAAAATGTATTGGTTTACAAAGAAATTGAAAGGTTGCCAAATTTGAGCCCTGCTGCAAAGAAATTTGCCAAGATGATTATAGATCGAAGAAAACAATGGCCACAAGATCAGCGAAATATCGCCCAACAGATATATTTCAAATCACCGGCATGTTACAACTATCTACGAGACAATTTAAACTTGCATATGCCATCCAAGACTTCACTGTTTCGCTGGGCTCTGATTAAAAATTTAAAGCCAGGATTAAGCGACTCGGTCTTGATAGATTTAAAAGAAAAAGCTGATGCGATGAGTAATGAAGAAAAGTATGTTGTATTGATGTTTGATGAAATGTCTATCAGACCTGACTTGGAGTACGATCGCGTGAATGATGAAGTCGTGGGATTTTCACTATCAAATAAACGAACTCCAGATATTGCGAAATACGCAACAATGTTTTTAATTCGCGGACTGATGAAATAATTTAAATATGTCATATCTTTTTACGCAAGTCAACATAACATGGGAAGTTCCAATTTAAAAGATATTTTATTAGAAAATGTGAGAGTATGGTTCAACATTGGATTTAAGGTTGTGGCGGTCGTTTGTGAACAGGGACTAAATAATCGGAAATACTACACTTTATTTAATGCTGATAAAAATTCCCCATTTTTTTATTTCAATGAACACAAAATATTTGCCTTATATGACGCTCCGCACTTAATAAATTCCATGAGAAACTTTTTAATGAATGGCAATTTAAGCACGCCTGACGGGATCGTTTCGTGGGATATTGTAAAAGAGTATTTGAAACAGAAAAACTCAGAACTACAAAGTTGTGTCCAAAGCTTACAAACCGGCATATTTGTGCAAATTTTCTACAAATGATAAGCCGTTCCCTTCATATACTGATAACTTGATTCAGAAAGTCGAAATGCTCTTTGATAATTTAAATACCAAATTGGTTTTTGACCCGAATCCTCAGAAATGTGCTCTAAAAATAGATAATCAAGTTCATCAAATACTTAAAAATATATTATTTTTCTCAAGTAAAGACCTTAAATAAATCTATCGTTTATTGTTTGAACGGAATAATCCAATGTAGGTGGAATTTTATCAATGTTAGATCATTTAAAACAAAAGAACAATAAGATTTACTTTATTCTAACAGCTCGTTTGAATCAAGATCCAATAGAACATTTGTTTGGACTTGTTCGTCAACGGGGTGGCAATAGTGCAATTCCATTGCTCTATGAATTCAATCATTCCATAGGAAAAATAATGGCTATAAAATTTTTGGAAAATTCTGGTTTTGCAAACTGTGAAACCGATGCAGACAAAATGTTGACCACTGATATTATGACGGATATTTTGTATCATCATACCAATACAGTTTTAAAAGACACTTTCAACGAGCCGCAAGCTCATGAATCTCAACTTAACAAACAAAACATCTCAAGAGATAATGAAGATTGGGAAATCTTGATAGAAGCAGACGTGGATGATGGACTTGGATGCCAAGACGATTTTGATGATTCTTCCAAAAGATATTTTATCGGTTTCGTTGCATTCAAAAATTTTAAAAAATCAAAATGCGTCATTTGCAACAAAATTTTGATAAAGAGTATTGATATTTTAGAAGCGAAAAGTGCGCGTTTTATAATGTATAAAAATTATACTAGCAATATTAACTTTGGAGCCCTTCACGCACTGAGTGATACATTTTTTAATATTTCAAAATGGCCCACTGATATTTTCAAAAAATTGTTTATAATGCAGCCTCATATGGACAACATCAAGAGCTACATCAGGGATGTCTGCGTGGCACAAACAGTTAAAAACAAGAAGTACCAACATTGGTTTAATGGTAAAACAGCCCTTGTTATCAGCATCATTTAGATGTATTAGATTATATATTACTATATATATAATTACATGAATATATTAAATAAATAAATATTAAATATATAAATATTAAATACATAAAAATATATAAAATAAATATATATAAAAATTTTAAAAATCTCCGGCAGGAATTTTGAAATGCAGTAATTGTAGAGGCTAACGGCTTCCATAACTCTCACGGGCATGCGGGACGTCGCTGCGCTCCACCCCGCTTAGCCCTCCGAGGGGCTTTAGATTTCAATTTCAGGTGACGTAGGAGCTGGGATCTTCAAACATGTCGCACTGCGTGCCGCACGTAGGAGCGGATTATATAGAATCTATTAATGACCCTTAAATGGCGTTTTTATATCTTAAAAAACAAAATTTAATATTTAATATATTTTTAAAAATCCAGACTTTTGTCAAAAAATCATCAATATTTATTATTTATTAACTTGTTATCTATACTTTAGCCAAAATAGTTCATATGTTCAAACTAAAATTTATTTGAACATATGAACTATTTTGGCTAAAGTGTAGATGACAAGTTAAAAAATAATAAATAATGATGATTTTTAGACAAAAGTCGGGATTTTTAATAGATCCAAAAGCGAAAAAATTATAAATAATTTATAAAAACAAGAAATTTATCTAACATGGCGTGTGATATGTTTACATGTTTAATTAAAATTATGACCATTTTGAAAAAAATGTCGCGACAGTCAATTTTGACTGCAATACTATTACTGCAATATTAACCTAACATATTATTTATACAAAATATCATTTTACCGGTGAGCGGTGATACCTACTTTCAAACATAAGTCCACAATTTCTCGAAAATCTCGACAAAATTTTCTCGAGAAATGAGAATCTTGAAAATTACAAAATAAATGTTCTCTAGATTTAGAGAGCGTAAAATTGTTACGATTTCTCGAGATTCTCGAGGCGAGATTTCTCGAGCAGAAACAGATTTGGATAATTTTATATAACGGTTTAATATTTTTTTAACTTTTTGCTTTTCTTTTATTTCATATTTGAAATAAATTAAAAAAAAAATTTGAAAGTTAATTAATTGTTGTAATAATAAGTAATTCAAATTACTGATCAATAGACTTGTAAAATTTGTACAGATTTCTAATAAATAATTTTTTTTTAATAAATACTATAGATCATTTTATTGGAGAAATAAATATACCTATAAATAGGTTTAACAATTATTTTTTCTACCTTTCCAAAAATGGCTGATGATACTGATTACTGATACAGCTGTTTTACCTCGTACGGAGTATTCGCCACAGATATACTATACATATAATTTGTATTTCCCGAATTTTGTTTCAAAATTGCAATATAAACGCAAAAACCAAATATTTTGTATAATTTTTATATTTAACTAATTTTGAATTTACATTTATATTTATTTAAATACACTTTAACAATAAACCACCATTTTAATTTATCAATGAGGTTTAATTGGTATTGCTTTCATAATCTAAATTTTTATTCTTTGGTGACCGTATTTGCGTTTTCATGTTATCACGTCACAACAATCGTAACTCATTCATTATTTGGTTTCAAAAACACTTTTCATTATACACATCGAAGATGTTTTTGGGGTCGCATTATATAGAAAAATGCAACGAAATTTTGTGCCAAGAATTTCCAACGAAATAAAAAAACATAAAGTAAATACGAGAGATCCATAAAACAAGCTAGTGCTCCGAAAATCAAGTTTTGGGCTCAAACTTTTTTATGTTTAGGTCTATATAAATACCAGTACTCTAGCCCTAAACAAATCAGTAGGCTTAAGCTTTTTTGTTTAAGCATTAAGCAAAATTTTAAGCCCCATCTTCGATGTTTAAATTTTTAGCCTGAGGCTCAAATTTGGGATTTTTTAATTTACTTTATATTTCTTTTTGTACTTAGCACTCAAATTTTTAAATTATAATTAGTACATTAACTGTAAAATATAAATTATTGTTTGAATTTAAAATTTATTTTACATATCATATAAATTAGCAAATTTGTGATACCATAGTGCAGGCCACATTTTTTTTTCAACAGAGGCAAACTTTTAGTTCACATTTTTATTTGATTAACATTTTTTCATTTTGTTAAACTTTAACTTATAACTCTTTTTTAGTTTATCGACACAACGATTTGATTCAATTAACTAGATTTTATATATTTTTCTCCAAACCGATTAACAATTTGTGCTCTTATATCCTATTTTGAAATCAATAAGACTACTAATTGTTGCCAAATGGCATCTCGATTACTGTCAATGAAGCCCATATACAATAGCAACTCTATATCTAAGTCACTCTATATCTAAGGTCTCTCTATATCTAAGTCACATTATAACAACGTTTAGGATACGGGATAGTGTCAAAGTTTTATGAACTTATAATTACTACATCTTGCTTATAGGCAACACGATATAATCGCTGACACTAGGCGGTTTTAGAAATGTATTAACCCAAAACAGTTATGACGGCTATCCGTCAAACCTGAGTTAGGTGATATCTCTTCGATAATCACATATTCATCAACACATTCAGTGTTGCAATATCGTCTATTTTATTATCATAATATTGGTAATTATAATGTATGGTATATAAGCAATTTCAACACCCAAACTTCATAAAATATTTCATTGTTTCAGCGCGGCGGACACCTCCGATTGTGTTTATTATCCATGCTATGTCCTAGTTATTTGAAATTTACTACCGAGAATGAATAACTTTCAGGAGAACAGGGTTAAGAGCTACGGGTTAGCTAGTTAAAACTTTTATAGGCAGCGAGGACTAAAATGAGGAAATTTTAGCTAAGAATAGCTTTTGCTATTCTCCTCCGCATAGAATTCCATTATAAAAACTAATATTCAATCGGCATCGGAGGAATACTCGATCCGGTGACCTCGACGTATAATAAAATGATGCAAATGAGTAGCAACAGAATTGTTTACAATTAAACAATTAATAAATTATTCATTAGATTAAAAAGTAATTAATGTCTTAATGATAATATTTTTTTATTAATTTGTTTTAAATTATTTTCGTCTTTGTACTGGCAGCCACCCATATACGATTATGAACATCGGCAATTTTTGCAATTCATCTATCACTTTTGTTAAATATAACAGTGATGTTCCAACATCCCAACCCATAATTGTTTTCCAATGTTGACGATTACCACTCTACTTCGAAAACGGTCTCAATTTAACTACTATGATTTGTTTTGCATCATTTTATTTCCTTTTTTGGAACTTTTTGAGCTTTACTGATCAATCGATTGCTCTTGGTTAGTCATTCATAATCTTACCGATAGTGTTTTATTTTAATTTAAATTCATTTTGCCTATAGCCAATCGTCTTTGATTTGGTTCACAACGGCGAAGCGTGCGGAATATTAGTTAGTTTGTCTGATCAAACCGTACAAAAATAGTCGTTACTCCAACAATGGTACCTTCATTTAGTGAGTCTTCATTAAGTAAGTGTTTATCACTAAACGAAAATAATTTAAAAATTGCGAGCGACTTATCACAAAGATAGAGATTTAAAGCTTTCATGCGCCTTTCAAAATAATTTGACATAATAACGAAATTATTACAATTTTTTATAGTAACCTGAATTAAAAGTATGCAATATTCATGCGAGTTTATATAGTTTCATAGATAGGTAAAACGTAAACAAATCAAACTAAAAAACTATAAAGGAATTCGAATAGAGGCAAAAAATGTATTATATTCTACCTTGGAAGGTCGTTGAGTCAAAATTTATAAACGACATATTTTCCAGTTTTATAAAATATAATACTCGTACGAGTCACATGAGAATATCAATCTGTCCAGTGCTTATATGTACAAGATTAATAACACTTGAATGCCTGTCACATTGTTGTTATTCTAATCTCAGGCACACATATTTTTAAATCTTAAAAATAGATAAATTGTTGAGTTGAGTCAAGTTAAAAAATTATTAAACGTACACAAAGTAAGTTGAGTGGATAAATCTTTATAATAGCAACTACACCAGTGGTGCACACTGGCACTTCGATGTATCTAAATATATTTGACCGATATATTGAACATATTTCTTTATTTTTTAAGGTCATGAATTGAGTTGTGGTTGGTTACGTTTCGTTTATTAAATTAACGCAACATATAAATAAATAAAAGGATGCTCGCTAAATTTTAGGTTTAATAACAATTAATTGAGTTAATAGTGCGGAACGGTTAGTATTGTAATCTGTATCCATTTATTAAGGCAAAATTTGTATAGATAAAGGATTTTTACAAACGGTTTGTGTTTAAATGAAAATATAACCTTTACCTTTTATTACCTCGAGTATTTACGTGTCCATACTTTTCGATATTTTGTTTTGTGAAGACGTTAAAACTGTAGAAATTAAATTTTTTTAATTTAATTGGATTTTATGCTAAGCAGCCCTTTACTTGAATATTGTTATTTTATTATACACTTGCGAGCAATTAAGTCGAATCAAAACTGCAGCGCTCACCGAAAGACGAGTTTTTTTTAAAATGGTTTAACCGATTACCACAAGACAATATTTTTTTGAAAGCATGATCTTTTTACTCCTTTTACTATACTATGTTCATGAAAATGTGAGTTGTTTTTTTTATAGTAAATTTTGAATGAAAATGCAATTAAAATTGATAATTATGAAAAAAATTTCTATATTGGGGATATTTAAGTGTAAATTACATCAAAAAATTCAAGAACAACGGTTTGCATGCGGTTCCACATTTACCTTATTATAAGGTTTTGACGAAGACTTGGGGATCGCACCCCACTTTTCATCCAACGAAATCTTGAGATCACAGTTGTTTGATGGTACCAGATTTCTGGCTCGAACGCTCCGTTTTAGTTTGTCCATAAATGTTGAGTTTGGACGTATGTCTGAACTGAGGGCTCAGGAACTGAGGAAACTGGGGAAAGATTTTATATTTATAGAAAATTCTTTTACGTTTTTGATGTTAATCAAATTTCTGAGAGTTAAAAAGATTACAGAAAAATTTGACATGTTTTATTGTTGTGTGCATAAACGCGAAAGGGATGCCGAAAACAGTAACAAACCATTTAAAAAAAATCCAAATGATGTTTTTGACGTATTTGACAATATTTTACCATTGACATATTATATGTATATAAATATGTGTATTTAGTATAAAATGGAAAATAAAATCCTTATTTCAATTTTTTGATGTACATCAATTTTTTTTGCTATTTTTTTCTGCTAAAAGAACGTGAAAATGTGATTTACATCAAACATTTTTTTGTCAGTTTTTTGTAAAAAGAAAAAGCCATTTATTTCTGATTACATGTTTTTTCCGGCATACTGAGGTAAAAAGGACGTGTTAAATTTTTTGAAAATAAAATTAAATAGGTGAACAGCAATTACATATTAATTCTTTCCCTATTCCCGAGAAATTATCAAGAATTGCGACAGGTACGAAAACAAAATCTGTTTTTGACTTAAGCTATATGCCAGCCCATACTATGCACGAACCGCTGTCGTACGATACTGTTTCATCATAACGGCACCGCCAAATCGATCTTCTGGATGCTGGTAGACCCGGCTTCTCTATCACCACCGTGAAAACATATTCTGCACTCATCTGGGAATAGAACGGACCTCCATTGCTCAATGTTCCAGTTGATGTGCTCGTTAGCAAATTCGAGTCACTCTTTGCCTGCTGTCCTTTTTGGAGCTCTAGCGTGTCGCCTTAGAGTGAGGTTGGATTGCTTTAAGCGTCTCCTTACTGTCCATTGACTAACAGCTCCATCTAAAACTTGTCTTAGATTATACTGCACATCGACGCCCTGATTTCGCAGTTAAGTAAGGATGATAAACCGATGGTTCCCTTAAGACCAACACTGATACGGTCATCTGCCCAAAACATACCTAAAGATACCAATGTGGTCTCTGATTAAAGGCACTAGTTTTCTGAAACCTACTAGATAGGTACTCTTGCGACAGTGGATTGACCCATGCTTAGCTGACGAGTGACTTCACGTTGATTGCGTTGTTCTTGCAATAATGCAACAAATTGTGGGGCATTGATGATTAAACATGGCCGATAAGACCAAATCAGACACTCTAGGGCAAAATATCTATTTATAAATATTGAATTCGTATTTAAATATGTTCAAATGGGGATTAATATTGAATTATTCTTATATCACAGTCAAAATTTTGTTTTTGTCAAACAATGTTGTTGTTGTCAAAATAAACATGCCGATAATAGCACATGAAAAAGTTTAAGGACTACACTCAGAGAAAAAACGAAATTTAAAATTAAATATAAAATTTTTAATTCAAAAATACTGCTTCAACAGTAAGAACAGGCAAAACATTTTATAACTAAAACCACCTCTATTTAAATTGAAACGAAACCTTTTAAATATTAATCTTTATATATTAAAAAATAAATGTATTAGAAACTATTTAGTTTCAAATTATATCGCATTCAAACTAAAACTAAGTATTTTAAAATTTTATACAATTCATTTTGATTAATTTTTTTCAAAATATTTGTCAACATTGATAGAAACAACTGTTCCCTCAAAAATGTGCAAAACAACATATATTCGCCAAATCGATATGTGCTTGTGTTGTACTAAAGGTATAAACTTTTTGCAGTTTGGCAGTTGCATTGCATCCTGATGAGTAGACCATTTTTTTATCAGTACTAAAACCAAACTGACAAGAATAAACTTGAGCAAGTTTTTGTAAGGGTTGTTTGTATTTTCATATAATGACCTTGGGGTTCAAAATGGGGGGGGAGCTAATTTTCCACTTTTTGTGGTAGAAATTTATTACAAGTACATGACTTCTTTGGTTTTTGATGGCTTAACCCTCAGGGTACCAACTATAAAAAAGTCACGTTCAGTACCAACATGGATTAGCCTAACCCAGCAACTTTGATTGGCTGTATCTTGGGCTGTAGTTGGCCGATTGAGACGTTTTTTTTAATCGATACCCCAGACGATTTCAAATACGGGGGTGCTAATAGATTTACCGAATAATTTGTTTAAACAAAGCTACATTCAAAAGTTTAAACATTTTGAAATTTTTTTTTTCGAAAAAATCACTTTTTTTTTAAATTGCATAACTTTGTGAGAAAAAAGATATCGAATTTTTTCTGGTTGCATTTTAAAGTTAAAATGCACCTCTTTAAAGTGTCTGAAACAGTTTTTTGATCCATATCAAAAACTATATTTTTTTTAACTTTGAAATCACCCGTTTTTTTGGATAGCGATAAAACGTTCTATGATGGATTTATCGTAACAAGGCACAATTGTAATATAAATAAATAACAAAATTGATTGTTGAATGAAGGTTTTACTGTTTAAAATATAAAAAAACAAAATCAAGCTGTATTTCCACATTCACAGCATATTTTGGCAACGTGCTCTCTGCACATAGCCTTATCGCATTTGACGCACTTGTAATAAGTTTTACGGTCCAGAGACGTTGGACACAAGTTGCAACGCTTTTGTTTTGACATTTTATTATTGACAAACTCATGTCTTATGTCCAGGTCCTCTGGGATATACCTAGCCTCCAAAAAATCTCCAATCATACCACGCAGTTTGAGCGTCAAAGTGGGAGTAGCTATTCTAGCAGCCAGTGCAGGTTTTACTAGTTGCATAGCAAGCTCCATTCCATATTCAATTCTTTTCATTTCAGTGTTACACAGTAAAAAACAATTACATATTTTTAAGGGTAAACAAAACGCCTCATGTATTTAAATTTCACGTATGGTATGTACCGTACATAAGACATGGAATTTTCATTTTCTGATTTATGTAAAATTCAACAATGCAGATATATAATTTTCAATAAACCATTATGTAAATTTGAATACTGATTACTATGTAATATTCCATATTTAAATATTGAAATTTATAAAATTTGCCTAAAAATTACAAAAACTATGAAGAATTGCATTGCTTACAAAACGTGAGAACCACCACAAGTTCTTTCTTGTCAGTTTGGTCTCGTACTGATAAAAGGTTATTTTGTTCTACTTATCAGGTTCCCTTGCAACGACCTATCTGCAAAAAATCCAATCTTGCTTTATACTAAGTATAACAAAAGAACATATCGTAGATTTCTCATCTGTCGTATTTATCTCCGAGAAAATTCTACATAATAATTATGGAATATTTTAGGAAAGGATGTAAGTTTCTTTCAAAATGATGCAAAATTATATAAGACACTTAAAATTACATATATAGGTTGTTAATCTCTATACATAAAATAAAAACTTATTCAGTATATTCTGTGGAGTTCTTTAATTTACATACTGGTTTACTGACTATTCCGTCACTTGTTATGGAAACAAAATTTTTACATAAATGATGTAAATATTTTACCATTAAATGTATGTAAATTTCCATAAATCATGTAAAAATTGTTTACTGTGTATCTCCATACCTTTATGTACGTGACAAGGTACAATTGTACCTTTTTCGTTTTCAATCAAATTTTTTTTTATCTTCGTGTTGAGCTGTATGCTTGATAATTTTATTTAGCTTCTGTTGACATTTTTTAAGTCGGGTTTAATTATTATCAACTAAAGTGTAGAACAAAATTATTTAGTTAATCCGGAAAATAAAACTATACCCCTTAAACGGGTGACAAAGGTACATTTGTACCTATCTATATTTACTGTGAAAACTCCTTTAGCGAAGCCAAAAAAATGGGAAATAAAATAAAAAACACCTATTTATGATCAAACAATTATTAATTTCAATTTAAAGTATACACTGATTGCATTTTGTAATTGTCTCTGCGTGTTCGTTACAAATTGGGCGTTTGCAAATCGAGCAGCATTTTCGAGTTTTTCGTTAAAATGATGAAGTTGACCGACAAACATAAAAGCTTCCTACATGTGAACTTACAGTTTTCGTCGCAAAGACAGATGGTAGGGTAAAAAGGATTACAGGATAGCCTAACATCGACTCTATTCCTGATTTAGTGGAAAAATGAGCTAAAATTTTTGGATTTTTTGCTCGATCTTCAATAGCCGGTATGGCCAATTGTTTGCTGTAGAGTATGTATACAGCGAGAGCGGCGACATCCACTATATTGTAGAACATAGCCTGCGGCCATCTGAGCGTCTTGCGTTTTGTCGTATAATGCGTCACCATCTTATCCATTGTATCAACCCTTTCTTTGGTGGCATTGTAGTACAAAATCATTTCTGGTTTATTTTTTGGACCACTCGTTATATTTGTAGTGTGCATCGTCGACAACATGCTCGATGAGCAAATGCTTACTTTCTTATCGTAAACCGGGATGAACATTCTTCTTTACTTGCATATTTCTTGAATTCCTTTGAGATGCAAGTTTTGTTTTATTTTAGAGTGCCTACCATTGTCAAGTTCCACGATAGCAATAAACGCGCTAAGGATAGTGCGGAAAAGAAATTGTCCATGGTGACATTCCAGCAAGAACCTTTATATTGATCTTTTTCTAGTCCACCAGGTCCTTTTCCCGTGTACAATTGACCGGTGATGGGATATGAGTTCTTTGCGGCACAAACCCAAAATATTTTTAACCCATATTTGGCCGGTTTGGATGGTATTTATATATATTGTGTGAACCGTGTCCTGCCTCGATAGGGATATAGTTGTTCATCTACGGTCACACAATCCGAAACTATGTAATGTGATGACAAATTAGCATTTAAAAGCAGCCAGATATCACTGATAGCAGCTGCTTTATATGAATCCAAGCGTTGAGGACGGGTGACATCATCATCAAACGGTCGATATACATGGTCGCTTTTTAAATTGGATATGAATCCACACGCCATAAAACAGTGTGGTGCTCCGAATTTGAATAATGTACACCCATTTTAATAAGCATTCCAATATATGCTTAAAACTTCTTTGAGGATAAACACTTCCAGGTTTTAGCAGGTTTTTCGGGATTATTAGCGTTCTACTCTTCAAATATTTTCAGAGCTTTCCGATTTGATTCACGTACAATAACGTCCGATATCACTTCCGAAAATACACATTTAAATGTATATGTGCAACAGACAGACATTTTGTTGAAGCGACTGGCCCCGGTTTATGACGGAAAATGTTCTGTTTTTGTTTCCGAGTTACAGCCGGTGGAATGTGCGTCCATACCGCACCAGAAGTTTCTTGTTCAGTATCATTCTCTTCATTTGGCTTGTATTCATCTGGAACATCATCATGTAGCTCTATTTTAATATCAGGTGCATTGTAAGCATTTTCAACGTCCGATAATTCATCAACACCCTGATCACTTGAATGACGTGGGGGCACCCATTCGTCTGCTGAGTCGTTATCTTCAAGGTCCATTTCATCACCAGTGCTTACTTACTTCATCCAATAAGCGAGCTAAATAAGCTTGTTGTTGATCATAATTTTTCTATTTCATCGAACGTTTCTATTTCATGGAAATAACATTCCGCAAACGCAAAAAATCACACAAATAGTGAATTTCCCATACAAAACGTATGAAGGTACAAATGTACCTTAGCCGCTCAGGATATGATGCAAAATTTGTCAATCACATAAAGGTTAAACTATAAAGGATAAAGGAATTCACATTGGCTTGGTCCAACATACCATAAAAAAATTTTACAGGCCACCTTGGACGGTCGCGTTTGTTTTTTTCTTGTTTAAAATAAAAAAATTTGATTTTTTGGAATTAATTTTAATTTTGCGGCTTTTCCTCTGGATTTTGGCTTTTAGGATTCATTTAATTGATAAGTATCGCTCCTCTTATATAGTTTCCTGTTACTTTTATTATTTGGCTGCTTTTTATTTGTTTCTTTTTAGATTTTAACACGAAGTTCTGTGATCTTGGTTCTTCCTTTAAAGAAGATAGTATTTATGTATATGAAATTTTGTATGAATGTAAGTATTGTTATTGAAGTGCGCCACGACTCGCGATGCCCACCGAGAGCATTTATTTGCCCTCGGTTCTCTTAAAATGTATGCTTCGGACTAGGTCCAACATGTTTAACGTGGTTAGTTTGAATGTTCAAAGCCTTACTTTGAATATTGACGAGCTTCGTCAAACTTTTAATGGGGTCCCAATTGATGTTATTTGTTTATCGGAAACATTTTTGACATCCAATATTTCTAATTCTGCGTTGGCCATTAGTGGCTTTAATTTGTTTAGGCGGGATAGGGTTAGTCCACCGGTTAATTATGGTGGGGTATGCCTATATGTTAACGAGCATATTAAATGTAGTGTTGTATCGGTACCCCCCTCAATTTCTCAAAGGCTCGTTTCTGACTTTGAGTTTCTTTTTTTAAATGTCTTCGTGAATAAGCGGAAATTTCTTTTAGGTGTAGTTTATAATCCTCCTAAAACGAAGAAGAGGTCTTATGCTCGATTCAAAAAATCCCTTTTAGACATTGAGTGTCTTTTTAGTTATTTTTCCTGTCGGTATGATGAGGTTTTCATTTCGGGTGATTTTAATTTTGATATTTATCAAGAGTCTTTATTTTCTCGTAGCTATTTGAATATCTTAAATAGCATTAACTTTTCGGTTTATAATACTGTAGAGCCTACTTACTCTTGCGCTACTGCAAGTGGTCGTTCTTTTTCGCTCATTGATCACGTCGTTGCTTCTGCTGATAATTCCATTTGTTTTTTCAATCAATTGTCTCTTGGTATTGGTTCTCACCATGATCTTCTTGTTTTTTCTGTTAATTATTACTCTCGACCTAGACCTAAAAGTTTCAGCTTTAGGGATTTTTCTAAAATTGATGAATCTAACCTTTCATCAACTTGTGGCTCTATTTGTTGGGATAATATTTTTTCTCTCTCTATACTTCTACTGACCAAATTGACTATTTTAATTCCTCTATTAACTATGTATTTTATAATTGCGTTCCTCTCACTACTATTAATTTTAGACCTAGATCTCCCCTTTGGATGACTCAAGAGATTTTGAGTGCTATTTCTGTTCGTTTTTTCAAATATCGTCTTTGGAAAATTAGCCCTAATTCTTTGTCTTATCTAGCTTATAAGGAATCTCGAAATAGAGTGGTAGGTTTAATTCGTATCGCTAAGCAAAATTTTTTCAAGGATAAGTTAGATCCCTCACTTCCCTCTAAGATATTTTGGCGCAACGTGCGCAACTTGGGCCTTGGTAGTTGCAAAGGGGCTGCTTCTGTAGAGTTCAAAGCAAATGATTTTAACCTTTATCTAATTAACTCTAGTCACACTCATGATATTTCCATTATTGATTTAGTGTTGTCGAACCCCTTAATTCTTTTTCGTTTACAAATATATCTACTGTCGATTTGCATTCTGCTATATTTGGGAAGTTAAATCGCAATCGACTTGCTTAGATATGGTTAGTTTGAAATTAGTTAAGCGCATTTTTCCTATTGTATCAAAGGTATTTGTTACATATTTTCAATTTTATTTTAACGACCTCTTCATATCCCGCTCAGTGAAAGATGAGTAAAATTATTCCTATTCCTAAAATTAGTAATCCTTCTGAGCTTTCCCATTTCCGCCCTATTAGCATTTTAAGTTCTCTGTCCAAGGCATTTGAATTGGTAGTAAAAAACCAAATTCAATCTCATATTGATAGCTTTAATTTGCTTAGCCTTTTTCAATCAGGTTTTAGAAGGTTTCACGGTACTACCACTGCTTTACTGAATGTTTGTGATGATATTCGTCGTAGTATGAGTAAAAGAGAAATGACTTGCCTTACTCTGTTAGATTTTTCTAAAGCGTTTGATTCGATTAATCATCAAATTTTGTTTAATAAGCTTATTTCAAACTTTAATTTTTCTCTCTCTGCTGCTAAATTGATTTTAGACTATATTTCGGGTCGCTTTCAGGCAGTCTTTTATGACAATTCTTTTTCTGACTTTTTACCTGTCTCTTCTGGCGTTCCTCAGGGGTCGGTTCTTGGCCCTTTACTATTCTCAATGTACATTAATGACATTGCATGTTCCATTCGTCATTCTTCTTTTCATATATTTGCTGATGATGTCCAAATATATAGGAGTAGTCGCTTAGATAATGATTCCATTCACTCTAATATTTCTTTAATTAACGATGATTTGGAAAGAATTTATAGTTGGGCATTATCTAACCGACTCGCTCTTAATGCTAGTAAATCCCAGTCTATTATAATCTATAAAAAATCTTTAAATACTTCCTCTTTTCCTGGAATTTTTCTCGGTGATTGTTTAATTCCATTCTCTAATACAGTTAGAAATTTATGGTTAATTTTTAATAAAACTCTTACTTGGGGTGATCATTTAGTTAAGGTCAGTAAAAGGATTTTTGGAATGCTTAGTTGTTTATATAAGGTTGTAGGGCTCGCCGATAGTAGTTTTAAAAAGCGTATGTTCCTCTCGCATTTTCTTCCACATTTTCTTTATGGTGACGTTGTTTTGTTTGGAATGCTTCAGGATAATATGAATGTTCTCCAAAGATGTTTCAATGCTTGTACTCGTTTCATTTTTAGTATTAGGAAATATGATCACATTTCTCCCTTCTTAAATTTGACTCTTGGCTGTAGTTTGGTTAACTTCTATGAACTTCGTGTGTGTCTTTTTATTTTTAAGCTTCTCAGATCGAAGCAACCTCCCTATTTATTTAACAAGTTATTGTTCAGTAGGTCCCATTCTTCAAATTTACGTTTACTTCCCCCTATAAATCTGTGTAGGTCTTTAAATACATCCTTTTCTGTTAGGGGTATTTCTCTTTGGAATTCTATTCCACTAGAAATTAAGAGGTCAGCGTCGCCTAAATCTTTTAAAGCGGATTATTTAGCGTGGCTCGCTTGAATGATAATACATGTAGTACTATTTTTGTAATAATTTTTTTCATTTGTATTATTTTTGTATGTAGTATGTAAGTATTCACTTCTTGCAGTGTTCTCTGTAACAAATGAGCTTGAGCTCAATACGGAGGGTACTAGCATGGAGTGGATTTGTTTTTTGAAAAAAACGGAGGTTTTTATGCCTAATGGAAGTATTTTTTTTTGTGGTTGTTGTTCTTCATTTATATTATTGCTTCCATATGTGCTTTTCCTTTACCAAAATTGTAATGTCAATGAACAAATAAATAAATAAATAAAAAAAACCTGCACATTTTTCGAGCAGTAGTTTATTGGTGACATTTAAAATCGAATGAATCTGTGCCATCCTTCGTTTTATTATAGAATTCTATCATTTCAGGCTTTCCTGTCTCTTCATTAGCCTTGCCCAATTGTAGAATGGACGATAAAACTAATAGAACCTTTTTCTTTTTCGGGTTATACGACAACAAAGTATTTTTATCGTGATAACAAAATCGTATATTGGGCGTATCTTTTGAAACTTTTTTGAGCTCAGTTGGTATTTCCCTTTTATTTTTTTTTATTGTCCCTATCATTGATAAATTGTGATCCTTTTTTCTACCAGCGAATACGAAGTGAACCAGTTGTCACAAGTTATATTTCGCCCACTGTGATAAATGGATTCACTTAATTTTCTTACATAATAACTTGGAACGGGTTCACCTTGTTCGCGATCGGTTTCAACTCCACAGTACAGAATCGCATTTATCATGTAATGTGTAGCTGCATCGTTAAGAGATAAAATTTTTAAACCGTATTTATCTGGTTTTGAAGGTATGTACTGTTTGAAGATACAACGACCTCGAAAGGAAAGTAACTGTTCATCGATAGTAGTATCAGTCTCTCTCTCTCTCTCTCTCTGGCACTATACCTCCCATCAAGGGATTTGGCCGCCTCAAATGAGGTTTCATAATCATATTTTCATTTCGGATAATGAGTGATTAATTCATTGATCCTGAACCAGCCGTGAAATTTTTCCTTGTCACCACCGGGAATCGAACCCGGGACCTCCGGTCGCTGGAGCGAGCATGCTAACCACTTTGCCACCGGGGCGGCAGTAGTATCAGTACCAGGTACATAATTCTCAGTGCAGTTTTTTATAAACAAATTCCAAATTTCTCTTATGTGTGTAAAACGGTCATCAGGTCGCGTATTTTTATCGTCAAAGCATAAACAATCTAGTAAAAATGTAAAACGGTTTCTTGACACAGTCGCTCTGAATAAAGCCATACCATGCACGCTCCACCAATTGATAGTTTTAGATTTACTCATTTTATGAACACCAGTATAATATAACAATCCAAAAACAGCTTTTAATTGAACAACATCTATCGGTTTGTGGAGTGGTGCACTAAAAGTTCTCTGAGTTTTTTTAATCTCATCTACCCGTCTATCTATTTCTTCATTTGTGTGATTTATAACAATATCAAGTATTTCATCGGAACATAAACAACTACATGCTTCAAGTGGAGCTTTAGCGTTCAGTGCGTTACCTGTTACCGCAGGCTGGTATGAATTGACTAATCTTCTCCCTCTCTGCTCCGGCGCGGATAGAGGCCATTTATGTCCGCTCTTAGCATGTAGGTACCCTGGACGGCCTCGCTTGCGAGGTAAGGGGCCTGTTGTGCCGGCAGCTGTCTCCTCTTCCCCTTCTTCCGACTCTTCCGCAGCTGCTTCTTCGTCATCTGCGTCACTATCCGAATCATGGGAACTTTCACCTTCTTCGTCTACGTCGGCGTCATCGGTCTCGCTGCCATGTTCACTCACACTATCATCCTCGCTTTCTTCCTCATATAGGCGTACAAGAGCTGCCACGCTGCGAGTTCTATACCGCGTCGCCATTTTTATAAAAAAAAACTGTAATGACAAATAAAAATAAGAAACCCTTGTTGAAAGATTCATGATCTAGAATTTTTAATTTTCTAGAAAATTTCATCAAAATTATTTTCATACTCCAAAATACGTATGCTCCAAAACCATAAAGCATGATTTTCAGTGTAAAATACACAATAATAAATTTTTGATTAACAATAAATAGTTAATTAACAATAAAAATATAAAAAATAGCAAATTGTACATACCAAAACACTTTACTGCAGCCAAAACTCCAAAAACAAAAAAAAAATTGTCCCGAAAAGACGGATTTTGTAACGTTGAGTACCAACTGGGTGAAAAATACCCAGGGTCAACTTTCTAACTCGTGCCACTCCAGCGCCAAGTGTAGACTGAGGCTGGTACTCACAGTTTACACAGGCACTACCACAAAGACTTTTTACCCCACTCCTGACCCCCACCTTTCACTTGTTTTCAAATGGCGCGACTTTCAAAATCGGTTACGCTAACACAGTTGGTACCCTGACGGTTAAATAGGAAAGGAAATACATAATTTTCTCCTTTTTTCAAACCGCATGTGAAAACGTAGTTTATTGTATTGAACATATTTGAATTGAAATTTTTTCCATTTAGTTTCGTATGCGGTCAACGTATTCATATCATTAATATTACATTTTAAATTTAAAAGAAAAGAAAACACTATTAGAGTTAAATTTTTTAATTAAAAACCTCAGCAACACATTTCTATATGTTAACCGATTTAAAATAAAAATTAATATCTCTAATTTAAAGTTGATTTGTTTTTAAATTTATATTTCAATTAAAAAAAAAATAAATATGCTTTTAAAATGATAATTTTTAAATCAAAATATATCGTTGTTGCTTTGAAAACGTATATGAAATTTTTTAAAACGAAAGGTTTTTTTTTTATTTTTAAGTTATTTTTTCTCTGAGTGTAGATGTCCATATATAATTTCTGAATTCGGATTTAAATTGGTTCAAATTTGGATTTAAAATTGAATTATATTTATATCAGTCAAAGATTTGTTTTTATCAAAAATTGTTGTTGTTGTTGTTGTTGTCAAAATAAACATAGGCGATCAAACGACATAAGACACTTAAAGGACAAAATGTGTGTATCTTTTCAGAATTCGGATTTAAATTTGTTCAAATTTGGTATAATATAGAATTCTATTTATATCACAGTCAAAATTTTGATTTTGTCAAACATCGTTGTTGTTGTCAAAATAAACATGGCCGATAATACAACATAAGACACTTAAGAACAAGATGTCTATATCTAATTATCGAATCCGTATTTAAATTTGTTCAAATTGGGATTAATATTGAATTATATTTAAATCATAGTCAAAATTTTGTTTTGTCAAACATTGTTGTTGTTGTCAAAATGAACATGGCCGATAATACGACATAAGACACTTAAGAACAAGATGTCTATATCTTATTATCGAATCCGTATTTAAATTTGTTCAAATTGGGTATAATACTGCATTGTATTTATATTACAGTAAAAATTTTGATTTTTTCAAACAACGTTGTTGTTGTCAAAATAAACATGACCGATAATAGCACATGTAACAGTTTAAGGACTAGATGTCTATATCTAATTATAGAATTCGGATTTAAATTTGTTCAAATTGGGATTATTATTGAATTAAATTTAAATCATAGTCAAAATTTTGTTTTTGTCAAACATTGTTGTTGTTGTCAAAATAAACATGGCCGATAATACGACATAAGACACTTAAGAACAAGATGTCTATATCTTATTATCGAATCCGTATTTAAATTTGTTCAAATTGGGTATAATACTGCATTGTATTTATATTACAGTAAAAATTTTGATTTTTTCAAACATCGTTGTTGTTGTCAAAATAAACATGGCCGATAATAGCACATGAAAAATTTTAAGGACAAGATGTCTATATCTTATTATTGAATTCGCATTTAAATTTGTTCAATCCGGGTATAATTCTGAATTCTTTATATATCACAGTCAAAATTTTGTTTTTGTCAAACATTGTTGTTGTTGTCAAAATAAACATGGCAGATAATAGCACATGAAACATTTAAGGACTAGATGTCCATATATAATTTCTGAATCCGGATTTAAATTTGTTCAAATTGGGTATAATTCTGAATTCTGTTTATATCACAGTAAAAATTTTGTTTTTGCCAAACATTGTTGTTGATGTCAATAAAACATGGCAGATAATAGCACATTAAAACATTTTAAGGACTAGAGGTCTATATCTTATTATTGAATTCGGATTTAATTTTGTTCAAATTGTGACTAATATTGAATTATAATTAAATCAAACATTGTTGTTGTCAATTTTTTTTTTGTCTAACATTGTTGTTGTTGTCAAATAAACATGGCCGGTAAAACGACATAAGACACTAAGGACAAGATGTCTATATCTAATTATTGAATTCGGATTTAAATTAGTTCAAATTCGGATTAATATAGAATTATATTTAAATCACAGTTAAAATTTTGTTGTTGTCAAAATAAACATGAATGATAATACCACATGAAAATTTTTAAGCACAAGATGTTTATATATTATTATTGAATTCGGATTTAAATTTGTTCAAATTGAGATTAATAGTGAATTCTATTTAAATCACAGACAAATTTTGATTTTATCAAACATTGTTGTTGTTGTCAAAATAAACATGGCTGATAATAGCACATGAAACATTTTAAGGACTAGATGTCAATATTTTATTATCGATTTCGGATTTAAATTTGTTAAAATTGTTATTTATATTGAATTATATTTAAATAATAGTCAAAATTTTGTTTTTGTCAAACATTGTTGTTTTTGTCAAAATAAACATGGCCGATAACGCGACATAAGACACTTAAAGAACAATATGGCTTTATCTTATTATTGAATTCGAATTTAGATTTGTTTAAATGGGGTATAATACTGGTTTATATCAGTTTGTTTATATTGGCCCCCAATGATTGTTACTTGTTTGCAGATCTAAAAACTAAACTCCAGGGTAAGAGAAGAAGACAAAGATAACTCATTCTACAAAAAAAAGCATCGAAATGTTAGCGAGGCATTGGACTGATTGTATCGCTCTAGAAGGAAATTGTGTTGATGAATATATACATGTTTGCCAAAAAAATTGTGTTATTTTGTTAGACCGGGAAATTTTCGGTCGATAATAGCGTAGTTAATGTAAAGAATGTATTTGCAAACGGCTTAGCAGAAACTGTCATATTTGCTTTTAGCTCATGTTTTAAAGGTAATATTAGTCGTGCGGACTAATTTCTTGTTTAAAAAAATAGAGTTTAGAATTTAAAAATAATAATAATTATAACATTCTGAGGTTGTAGATTATAATTGATGGTAATTCTTAATTATTGATAAGAAAATTAGTATTTCATATTCCTTAAGTACGTGTAACGATGGCCCTATTTTGGTCCTCGTTCCCATCCCTGAAACAAATAATTGCCCAATCTGATAATGAGCGGTGACTACAGGTTGTACTACCCTGACCTTCTTCATCACCCAAAAAGCTATAAATAGACGGATCAACCGGATTGCATTCTCTAATGTGTTGCTGACAAATCATAAATATTAACAAAAAAAAATAATTTTTTTGCATTACACACAATAAAAGTATGTGTATACAACTGAGTGTATATAGTGAATATTTTTAAGAATCCCTGTATAAAAACAAAAAAAAATATAAATCGAAACGCGTGGGGATCGCGTATTAGCAAAGTAGTTTGGTGATCTGGTGACGCCCTGGGCTTAACATATTGAGCTAATGATAAGTGATATGCTATGTGAATGTAAAAAAAAAAACAAAAATTAAATTTAACGGCCATTGTGAAGAGTTCTTGTGTTGCATTGTTTTGATGTTCATGTTGTAAACCAAACCCTAAAATATAACAAAAAAATAGATTTTTGGTACAAACGATTTTTTTTTTTTACCCGTTTAATTCAGTTGGGGGTATTTCGAAACCTCTATATTGGTGAAATAAGGGGCCTATCAATTTTAATAAGAATAGTGTGGTTTACGGGACCGCATATCGACCAAATTCGAGCGGTACAAAAATTGTGAAATTTACGATATTTAAGAATATATCGCGTATACCGAAAACCAAGTGCTATAACAAGTGAGAACTTAAGTTTCCTAACTCTAAATTTGATACGATAAAGTGATTATTTAATTAACAAAAGAAAAATCAAAGCCGAATTAAATACCAAAAATGCAATCCATGATAAAAAAAAAAAAATTTATTTATTTAATGTTTGTTATGAATTAAGTTAGTTTTAACCGTCGAGATTTGCAACCTTGAAAAATAAATCTAAAACATTATAAATAAAATAATTGCAAATTACTGGTGGGTTGTGGTTGTGGGTGTATGTAAACCGGAGCGGATATACACTTTCAACCGTATTTATTATTATCATCCTCATCATCTGCGACAATTGAGTTGTACATACAAGGAAACCAATTATATTGTGTACATCACTACAGTTCGAGTTAAAAGTATTTGGACACTACGGTAATTGGAATAGTCGGTGCAGTACAGTCAATAAATTTACATATGCACTTGTACGGTATTTATTTAACCAATATTATATTATCATTATTATACCTTTATAAATTTATCATTACACTAAGCATGTGCATTACAAGATTTAATTAATTACATGAATTTCAATTACAAATAGAATAAAAGTAACTTAAGTTTATATATTATACAAATTAAAATTCAATTTATTAATTACAAAAGTCAAAACAAATCGTATGTCTTAAGTAAATTTTTTTGTATATTTCATTTCGAGTCCGGACTTATTAATATAAAAAGAAAAAAAAGAAAAAAAACAAAACTTAGATTAAGAGGAAAGGGGAACATTTTTAGTTGTAAGATGTATTAATATTTATTTTATTACGCCACTCCTAGTTATAAGATTCTGTTTATAACGGTGCCATTTATGCTATTCAATTTGCTTTGATGTATTATACCATATACAAAAAGAAACAAATAAAATTTCTTTTAAGTACTATTTTTTATATTAACGAAAAAAAAATCATTTTTCTTCCTTATTTCTCACTTATTTTTTTTTTTTTTGCACAGGTTTAGATATGCCGAAATGCCTTAAAGATTAAAACCCTCTCTTAAGATGATGAGAGCAACTTAAGTGGACCCTGATTTGATTTTTTTGCATTCCTTCCCCAAACAGCGGTTTATTCTCGATTCTCTTATGTTTTTGAAACCCCCACGACGCACCCTGAGCTAAGCCGGCTACTAAACACCGCTCAAAAACCTCTAAGGGAATATTCTGTTCAACGAAACTTTCGTTCCGTTACATACGCGTACAATTTTTTAACAAATATGACTAAAATTATTAAAGATTTAAAGGAATCGAAACCCAAAGAATATACAAAATTAATAAAAGAACACAATTTAAAAACTTAAAGACTTATAAATGAAATATTAAAAGAGATTTAAAGAATAAAATGTCATATATCTGTCGAAAACTCATTCGATGCGCATGCGATAGATCCAAAACAAACTGCTACAGATGATGTATTTAACGTTGATCCTCAATGCTTGTTCCCACTTCAATTAAACTTATGCAAAAGGTACATAGGGACAATGTACACCAGCTTCTGGATTAATTTTGATTGCAGTAATCGGCTGCAAGCCAGAAGCGTGTTATAGTTTGCTTACGCGAAAGGTAAACACCATTTCCAGGCAAAAATGTACAATTTTATTGTCTTAAAAATACTTTATATAAACCAATTACAATAATTTAATGTTTATTTTTAAACTAATATCAATTATAATTTCGTTTAAGGAAATTACGTTTTCACGTGCATAATTGTAAGTTTCTTTCTTTGAATTTCGAACGTTTGTAAAACTAGTTTTACACAACAAAATACCGTTATTGAATTAAACATGTTTGAAGCATCAAATTTGTACAGGAACATTTTATTTTTTTTGCACTATTAGGTTTTATTCAATCCATAACGTTATTTTACTAAGTCACACGATCACTTCATTAGAAATAAAAAAATCATTAATTTTTCAACTCTTGAAACACTTGTTTCTTGCGTTTATTTCTCTTAAAACGAGATCAATTCTCAACTGAATACCATAATATTTTTCATTGCATATCAGACCAAATAAACTAGTAGAAGCGGACAATTGAAATTCTCCGACAAGCGCTCGATAAAATAGGAAAAATGCAACAGACGGACGGACAGAGGTGTAAAACCTCTGAAACAACTAAGGTGCTAATACAACAAATTAGCCCAATGAATGAATGCTAGAAGCGAGCGCTAAAAATATATCTTTCCGTTGTTTTTTCGAAACGAAAAGGTCATGATTCCAGTATGTTGTATTTGTTGCTAAGCAACAAGTAATAATTGTACAAGAATATTTTTTCTAGCCTAGAATAATAATTGAAAATTTAAAAAAAAAATAGACAGCCGCATCTGTGTGACCTCTATTTTTAGAAAAAGTCGAATATCTCGAAAACTACTTGACCCAGGGTTCCCAAATTCTAAATGTGACCTTTTTAGAGTAGTATCTATCTGTGTGTCAATTTGAGCTCTCTGGTATGTATAGTTTTTGCTGTGATAGTGCCAACAGACAGACGGCCTAAGTCTTTGTATAAGCTTGCTCGCAAGAGCGAGCGCTAAAACGGGATAATTTATTATAATAATATTGGTAAGAGAAACTATCACAAAAATTTGTTTTGGTTCCATCAGGTAAGTAAAAGCAGAGGTGTAAAACTTTTTTATATGTTTAAGACGTTGACAAATACATACTCAAATTATTTGTTTCTGTTTTAGGTGAAATGTTCACTTCTCCCACTAAATATTTATAATTAATATTTATAGACAAATCTCATGTTTTACCGATGTTAAACTATTGCAGAATGACCTCAATAACTTTATGACTTCTGGTGTACTAAAAATAATCTTGATCTGAATGTGAATAAATGCCAATGCATAACATACTCAAGAAAACGGACAAATTCCATTAGTCGTGAGTATACCATCAATAGCGCTGTTGTCGTAAAAGTTTTAACCAAACGGGACCTAGGGGTAATTTGTGATCGCGAACTTAACTTTAAAGATCACATTGATTTTATTGTCAACTTCGCTTGGATTTGTGAAACGCTGGTCTAACGAATTTTTGAACCCTTATGCTACCAGGGCTCTCTATATGACAATTGTTCGGCCCCTGCTCGAGTATGCTAGTCAGGTTTGGCCCCTATACCATGAAGTGCACACACAAAGAATTGAAGCGGTACAACGTAGATTATTGTGCTTTGCTCTGCGTGGATTGCCATGGGTGGACGTTTAAAATTTGAGACGTTCTGTTGCAAGACATCGTCTTCATTCATCAAGTTTTATCTGGCGGTATTGATTCTGCAGCTCTACTTGAAAAGGTAAATCTTAACGTAAATGCTCGTGGATTGAGAACGATACCAGCATACAGAATTACTCCTCACAGAACGACCTACGGCCAGAATGAGCCTGTTACAAGAATGCTGCGCGAGACTAATAAATATTTCGAACAATTTGACTACCACATTAGCAAATTCGCAATCAAGAAGTTATTATTCGCTACCAGTTGACAAACCAATAAACTTAATTTTTATTTTATTTTTATATTTCCTTTTTTCTTATCGATTTGACTTAAATACTACTTTTAATTTTTACCATTTTTTTCTCCCCATTTCCGCTTCATTTAATTTTTCTTAACTTATCTATAGTTTTTATTATTTATTTTCTCTTTCTTTTTATTTTTATTATTATTATTTTTATTTTTTTCTGTCATTTGTAGATTCAAATTTGCTTGCTTTAAGTAGAAAAACGAGCGTTCTCTCCTTTTTGCGGTGGGTATCCTTCTCCTAATTTTAGTACATATAGCTGCAGCCTCTTCATTTTGATAATCTTAGCTCTTTGAATATATTTTTTATTCGATTAACTTTAATTTTATTTTTGCCATTTTCTTCTTTTTAATTTTTAAATTAGTAAAATGACATCCTTGTTTATAATTCCCTGGAATTATTAATATCAAAAAATAATAATAATGTTGTTGGTGACTCCCCGCGAGCGGTCAGGGAGGGGTGATTGGTCGTTGGGTATTATTATTATAAATTCGACAACTTTAAGAACTCGCACTCCTTACCATTTGTGATTAAATGTTGTCCAAAGATTTAAAAAGGTCGCGAATACTCAGATAAACCTATCACAACATTTTTTAACGATGCTGTCATTTCGAAAATCCATGTTATTTGTGAGTCTGATATATATGCCCTTAAAGCACAAATAAATGATAGGTTTAACCGTTTCGTTGGCTTGTTGGCAATAATGTGGAATTAAAAAATGTTTTACAATGAATTTTGACTTATCAAATACGTTCCAGAACAGAAAAAGGCAAAAAAACTTCGTTCTCTATAAATTTGACTTGCCTAAGCCGCACAACCATTCTCTGTTCACCCATTTCTAATTAATTTTTACAGCTCTTTACGAATTCTTTTACATCTAGTATACCATTGTTGATCAAGCAAAATACCGTTGAATTCGTTCGAGCATTTTAATGGTTCCAAAATGAGCAGACCTTGGATAGTTGTGGGTTTGATTTAGAATATGTAAAACCTTGGAGCACATATAATTGGAAATTAGGAAGATCAGTTACCGAAATAGTTAAATTTTGTTTCGTCGTATTCACATAAATTTTGCCCTCAGAAACACAAAAATTTGGAAGTAAGGTCGAATTCTTTCGAATTTTTCTAACTTAAATAATCCTTTGAGATAAATTCCACTGGTTTAATATTACTTTCAAAACCACACTCATGGGGTATCATTATTTCCGTAAACTCTCGAGAAAGTGCATCTGGTATACCAAAGGCTACAGCTTCAAACACCACCGCGCCAAGTTGCCTGTGAGCTATTTTTGACTTATAGGTCTAGGCTATTGTCGTAAATTACAATGCTTAAAGGACATCCCTCACCATATTCTCGAAACCTCTTTTCGCTCAACACAGCAGCAAAACAATCTAACTCTGTGATAAAATAATTTCGCTGAGCAGGGTTGAATTTCTGCGACGTATATTCTATTACATGATTCTCTCCATCATCTCCTTTTTAAAGCAAAACACCTCCGACTCTAGTAGTACTAGCATCAAACTGGATCACAATACGTTAACCAAAATTTGGATGAACAGGTACAGACGCATTTGTCAAATCGATTAACACTTTTCCAAATGCTTCCTGGTCAATAAATTAGATCGATTCCTAGTCAAATCTGCAAGCGGCAATTCAAGCGGCCATTTCCTAAGACCGACGTAGTTGTTTGAAAGTGGATGGCACAGAGTACTCTTCAATTGCCTCAATCGTTTTTGAATAAGTGGCTAATGTTCCATTCCCTATTACATATCCCGGATAATTGGATAATCTTTTCTCGATGATAACAGTTAAAACCCGGCCAGCAGGCAATTTATTCGCCGCAATCGACAGAAGTTCAATATGTTCTTCAAATATTACGGGAGTGATTAGAAGGTCATCTAAGATACCATATATAAAGATACGATATAACTGGTATAATGCACGACCAGGATCGGTAAATGCTATCTGATCGCGAGATCTTCGATCCAATCGTCTCAAAAGTATGTCGAATATATACTTCGTTCATGCGTCTTAATACTTCGTTTAATACTTCGTTCATGCGTCTAGCATCTAAACAAAGACTACCTTTGTCGTTTGTCCTAGTTACTAATGGCATAGGTCAATTCTAAGAACTTCTAGATATTTCAATCATTCGCAAAACATCTTCCGACCCAACTCTTTTAACATATGGATGCTTGCTTAACTGGAAATTTTACAGATTACTAAAGAGATTTATTACATTGATAAAATTTATGCCCAAGATTGAAACATTTCCAACATTTACTCGAATATTCGAGAAATTTCATTAACACTTTTCCACGCGTGTTCTACACATCTTCTAACCAAAGTCCCACTATTATCAAATAAAACATCTGCCGAATGGTTTTGGAGGACAATGCGCCTATTCGCCTTAAAATTTGTAAAATATGTGCATCCATTATAGTTTTACGAAATTGTTAAATCAAAACCAAAATTTTCTAAACGATTCATTCGGTTTTTATTTCCTGAATCAATTAGCGGTATCTTAACATCATCGTGTACGTCTGTCTTGGAATCTTTCAATTAACGCTGCTTTCAATTGAATCCAATTTATTAACGCTTGATAAGTTTGGGCAAAGTGCTCAACTCTGAAAATAAAACGCTCAATTGTTGGTCCACCAGCAGACCCATAAATTCAATTTTCTACTTGCAATAGGCGAAGATGAGAATACTAGTAAAGATTGCCACTGAATTGGATACTGATTTATTTGATTTGAAAAAATAGTTGTTGTTGCGTTTGAAGAACAGATTGAGACCGATAGTATGGTAAGTTCTGTAAATTTTGATCGGAAAAGGATTGAATTAAATTGTTTCAAAAAAACACTTGTAAAATTTCCTTATCGTGACAATATTTATTTGTTTTTGGAATATCGATTTCGAAATATTATTTCTTCTTTTGTTCCTTTTTTTCAACTATTACCAAGTAAAAACGGAACTGAAGAAGAAATAATGGTGTTGATTCCTCGTACATCTTCTATTTATCATTTCTTCTATTCTTCTATTATTTCAAAGCTACTCGATATTTAGTCCAAAATTTTTATTTAAATTTATAGCTTGCTTTCTCAAATGCATCAAGTTTTCCTAGTAAAAATAGCAGCATAGAATAAAAGAAAAATAGAAGGTTATTCCAAAAACAAATATATATTGTGACTATAAGGAAATTTTACAAGTGTTTTTTTAAGCAATTTAATTCAATTTTGTAAGTGACAAAAGATTATAGTGAGGCTAAAAAATGGATTTAAACCATTATAGCACAAAAATAAGGAAAGGGTTGATAAAATTTTGTTATCGATTTTAATCGAATACGTTGTCAAATTAACAAACGGTAAACAGGCGTCCCTCGTATAACCTGGTTAATTCTTACCGTGCTATATCGAAATCATGTTATATAGAAACTAAGTCTTAAGGTGTAAAATTCTAGGAAAGCTGAAATATCGTTCAAAATGCTACGTACACGAAAAAGTAACTTAAAGTATTTCTTACAAAAAATAAATTCAACATTATGATGAAATACAAAAATTAAAAATACAACACAACATATATTCAAAAAATAAGAATTATAATTATAATGAAAGAAATGGAAACAGCTTATTATATCACAAAATAATTGTTCATCTTCACCACCCTCATCAATTTCTCAGAATTGGTTGAAACAATTTTCCACTACAGTTACTTGCCCATCATTATAAACGTTATCTGACGTAGTTGCAATTACGTACTTATTTCGAACATTTTTAAGAAAATGGCGTAATTAAAAGTGGAGGTAATTAGTAGCTCAATTAGTAGCTTTATTAGTTCTTCTTGTTTGTTCTTCAAATAGTTCCCGAACGTCATCAATGTTCACGTTCAGATATTACACACCGATATTATTCTGTTAAATTCTGTTTCTTTAAATGAGACAAAATTTCATCTCTAGACAATTTGGGGTTACGAAGGATTGGGCTGTTTTAATTCCTTGCAAGGCAAAGCTATAATTTTGACACAATCTAAAATAAAAAACGCTTTCCAAGCTTGATTAAACGTTGTATAACTATCGTTTTCCAGTTTTTCAAAAAAAAAAATTGGAATGCTACTCGAATGTATTATGCCTTGAGTGTTGCATTGATTCCTTGATCTAATGCTTAGATCAATGATTAGGATGTTTCAGCTCTCTAAAATTTTAAAGTTCTATTTTTTATCTTCATCAACTGTTCTACTTCTAGAATAAAACATCTTTTAAGCCAGTCTTCAATTAAATTTTACGTCATCCAGCCCTCTTCATTTTCTCGCCAGAGGGCTGGTAGATGAGATTTATCGACGTCTTTCAAAGCTCTGGGATTCAAGAAAACATTTATTATCTTTGGTTCTACTATACAAAACTTCCCTATATTTTATTACACTTGTGAAGGGTAACACGGTCGGCGATTGATCGTCGAAGGAGAAAGACGTGTTTTGTCTTTCTTCGTATTAAACAAAAAATAATAAATAAAATTAAATATATGTTGTGTAGTTTTTGTATTAAAGCGGAACCAGTCAGGAATAAGAAAATAAAAAAATAATAGAATAACAATGCGATAAATGGCATTTCAATGTTATTACCCAGTCAAAATTAATGTTCATGTAAGAAGCCGAATTTCCCCTTCGTAAAATTTTAGCTGTCACTTATTAAAATAATAGTGCGCGCTATTTCTCGCTCGAAAATAAGAAATACTTAAAAATACGATTTGTTGTTGTGTTTTATACACAGCAAAAGAAGATAAATTTGTGATGCGGGGAGTAGACGCCATATTTATTTTGTGTACATTTTTTTGTTTTCTATTTTATTTATTAAATAAAATTATTTTAATATTTTTTCATGTTTTCTGATTAATTTTAATAATGTGTGATAAATTAAAAATTGTGTTTTAGTGAATTTTGTTAAAAATTAATTTGTTAATGGTATGATATTATAGTCGTACTTCGTAGTGTAAACGCTATATTACTACTATAATTTTGTTTAGTTTATTTTCTTTTTTCATTGTGATGTAAAAGCATCTCGTGTATGTGTTCATTTTCAAATACGTAATTAATATATAAAAATATGTAACAACATATTAACAAATATGAAATTTCTCTAAAAGACATTTCACAATAAAAAACAGCTGTTTGTAAACGAACAGCTGTAACTTAAAATTATTATTTTTCACTGGTTCGAATGTCAAAAAAAAAGAAAAACAATTGGTTAAAATTCGCTAAAATTCGTACTTTTTATTTTCTTATTCCAGACTGGTTGAGGCTTTAATACATAATAAATAATAAATAAAATTATAAAATAATAACATAATAATAAATAATGAAAGTGATTAGTGAATTGGATGTGTATTATTTATACATGAAGACGTACCTATGTACAGTCGGTGAATTAGAGAATTAGTATTAACATTCAGTTTAATGTGAAAATGTGCTAAAATAAATAAAAGTGGTTTATAATACCAATTTCTTTGTTTATTTATTTTTAATATTAGAGAAGTGCTATATGTCCAGCGGAAGAAATATTTTATATACATAGACCGTGTTGAACTATTTATAACAAGATATATTTCTATGCGAAGTATATTTCGTTTTAATTTTTCGATATCTGGATATGTATATGTATGCATATGGAAGCGCAATTCAGAGAAGTTTCCTTTTAATATATTTTTTATTTACATAAAATGTATATATTTATGTGTCTGTATATGTGTGTGGATGGGGATGTAAATACAGTGAGGCTTCCGTAAGTCGAAGTATTCCTTAAATCTAATTTCGATTTATGGTAGGAACATTTTTCGGTAAATTGCCTGTTCATAAGTATATAATATAGATATATAATATCTATGTATACGTGTGTATATGCTCGGGGAATTCGAGCGAAATTGGTTTTTCATCTATTTTACTCAAATTTTCGCTATCTCAAGAAAATTATTTTTGCAAACGATGGCTCGACTTATAGAAGTTTTACTGTATGTTAACTAGGAAGAATTAAAGGTGTTTGTGTGTGTATGGATATTGTTTATATCGAAATTATAAATTTCTTTTTGAAGCTATCTTCGTTCTCTCTGCGTTTTGTATTTACACACAACGATAATTGTCTTATCTACTTTTGTTTGCAAAGGATATGCATGTATGGTATGATGGTATGCATGGTAAGAGAAACGAAGGTGGAATATTCCCATATTTCATTTTCGTCGTTTTGTGCGCATTACGTCAAATGTGGACAACAAAACGGAAATTTACATTGAAATTGTCGATTTTTCGATTAATTGTTTGAATGGATCTGCAGTAAGCGTAATTTAAAAATTGATGGTGTGATTTTGATAATTACAGTTTAACCAAACACTTTTTTATGGTTTACCCTTTATATTTCATTTTATGGTCGTAATATTTGAGAAGGGAATCTGCCGAGATATATATTTCAAGTCGACGGAAGAGAGAGGATGTAATGAGTATATGAGTATGTAACATAAATCTATAAAATTGTTAATACATAAGTTTACTAATAAAATATTAAGTGGGTACCTGTCTGTAGCTTTTATTCTTCTGCTTCTAAAATATTCGTGTTCTTAAGAATTCATTTAAATAAATACATTATGAACTTTAAATTTGTTACCGGCTGGCTACTGCCAACCTGCAGATTTTCACTAAGCGCATGCAGAGGCCTCCACGGTGATTTTTGCCGGCTACGTTCTCAGGGAGAAGTGCTAAGGTCGTGGGGTTTGAGGCGTGCATGTGCTTCTGGCTTACACCGTGATTAACAGATAATTATAAAATAGAAAAACGCAAATAATATTAAAAAAACCCGGATGTTCCGCCGAAATTCGTCGGCCGGAACCTGAGGAACGAACAGCAGATAATAAAAATAATAAATAAATAAAAAAAAATGATAACGGAAGAGGTGCCTTGGTGCGCGCATCCATTCGAATTCAAACAGGGCAAAGCCCCGGTTACGAAACTGGATGCGGGCACCAAGAGACCGCCAACACTACACCGACACAGAGGGAGTCTCCGCTCTCATCAGACCACACCGAAAAAATTTAATATTTCATTCTTTTAATTTAATGTAAACAGCAAAAACCAAAACACAACTTCCCATGGAGAAAACAAGAGAGGGAGAGAACGAGAGAGAGAGAAATGCGCACCGAGCGTGCACCCGCTGTGCGGCGCTCGATTACAGAAATTTGAAAATTAAATTTAATAAAAAATTTAAGAATGAAATAATAAAATTTAAAAATTAAAAAAAAAATAAAAAAAATCGTACCTTAATTATATAGAAAATAAAAAATGTTGCGGCCTTGAGCGGCCGTCATGCCACAGGTGGCCTTGCCCCACCCAGACCGTTGCGGTGCCTTTCACCGATACAAATAATAATAATAACGAATAGCCGGTTGGCTACGCGTTAGTTGCGACCTTGTGCGGTCGGGCGTTGCGGCAGACCACCGATAACCAGGGATAAACGAAATAAACAACTGGCCGGCTGGCCACCTGTTCGTTGCGGCAGACCACCGATACCAATATCAATACAAAATAAACAACTGGCCGGCTGGCCACCTGTTCGTTGCGGCAAGATGCCGATAAATATTTTGGCCTCGACTGGCCGCCAAAATATGTTGGGCGTTGGTTTGCCGAACAACCGTAAACACAGTTGCCAATGAAAATTACGTACCGTATTAATTATCCGATATTACCAACGACACCACAACCACTCCAAATGTTATCCAATTCCGTAGATTTAAATTATTTTAATTACAACTTCTCCTTTTCTGGAGCCGAGGGCAAAAAAAACTTGTTGCACCACCCTTTCTCAACTGGACGTACGGTTTGCTTAGTACCACACCCGAAATAACACACCCGTTAAATAACTGGACGTACGTTTACTCAAATACAATATTTTTATTGTTATCCCCTATACCGACTTCACGATATAGATTCACACTTTTACCCAATAATCAAATAATAGGTGAATTATAACTCTGATTTTGGATATAAATAAAACTTTCCTCGTATGTTGCCGACAACTCAAATTATATTTTTGTTTTATTTAAACACATCAAACGGCCGACGCCAAAAATACAATTGTTTTCATCGACACAAAACCGATTCTTATATTTTTTTTTTTTTAATCAAAATTACAAAACCAACTTAACTTTTATAATTATTATTTCCTTTTTTTTATATAAATACAAAAACTGAATCAAAACTCGAAACTTATTAAAATCAAAAAAATCAACACTCGACTATCAATATCAAAACTCGAATCTTTGACAATCACAACTCGAATGGCATCATAAAAAAAATTCTTGCGCCGCACAACTCGTAAAACGTTTTAGAAGAAATTAATCTCTCTTCTTTTATATCAAATTTTCGTTGATATAAAAGAGAGAGACATATAAGAAAAACCTTTTTTTCCAAAACGTTTTACTTTGCACACACTCGATGCGCATTGTTCTCTCTTTCCCCTATTCTTTCTCACCTCTGCGCCACCACGCGATGGGGCACAAAACAAAACGTCGAAAGTGCATTCATAACACATCCGAGGTGAATAAAAAAAATAAGAGAAGATGGACGAAAGCGAAGACAACAACCGGGGTGGATAAAATAACACAAAAATCGTCGTTGCGACCACACAGTCGTAACAAATTACAAATTAAAATTAAATCTTTATTTTATTTCATTTGTTATTTTATCTTTTCCGTTAGTTAAAAAACGAAGTGTTAATTTCTGTCTTAATCAGATATATGTAATTGATTGGTTTTTCTACAAATTGAAGAAGGCCCCAATTTCTTAGTTGATGTGGATTTGGAGATTGTTAAATGATTTATTTAAGTAAAAAATTGTTTGATTTTAACTGAAAATCAGAAAATAATTAATAATTATAATTAAAAATTTCTTCAACTGTACTTATCAAACTTAAATGAGCTTTTTCTTTGAAAAAATGCGTTTTTTATCCATTTGTTTAGGAAAATAATAAAAAAAACCGAAAAAACGTTTCTTGTCCACATTGACGTCACATTAACATGCTCAATGTTGCACCTTCTTGTCTGTACATTGTGTATGGTATAGGCAATGCCTCCTAAACAACAGGCCTCTTACTACTCTCATTTTTCGCACATGACGACATGTTATGTCAAAACCGAGACTGCGCAATAATAATATTAAGATATTTTTCACTAACAAAACAACGAGAGAAAGCAACAAAAACGTCGACATAGCATGTCGTCATCATTTGGTGTTAGCGGCCTGTAGTTGGGAGGCATTGGTATAGGTATGGATATATTTCTATAGATGTTTGATCGGTTATATATATATATATATATGTATATATGTGTATGGTATACATATACATATATGATTGATTGTTTTTATTTACAATTATTTTAATATTTTAATAATTAATCTGATATTTTATTATATTAATATTATTTAATATAAATACGAGTACTATATGATTATGTATGTTTTTATTTTGGCTTTTCCTGTATGCATTGTGTAGCGCAGTAAAAGCGCAGTAAAAACATTTTATTTATTAGAGTTAGATAAGTATATTCGAAGATTATTGTATGTTGCTTGCGTCATTGTTTAATGTAGCCTGCGGCCCCATTCCTGAATGCGGTGCGGGGACGGGTGTGCAGGATTTATATTTGAATTGAATCAGATTCGTACGATTCTTATTTAAAATGGAATGAGAATCTTGTACGTTCGTTTTCGTGTCGTATTCAGGAATGGGGCCGCTGGTTTTTGTAAATTTACTTGTATAACAACATTATAGAGTGGAGAGATGATTGAGGTGAACTCATTTCAGCTTGATTGAATGACAGCTTTTGTTGTTTTATTGTATTTATTCATTTACATGATTTTTTAAATATTATACAGATGTTTATAATAAATTATATCACATTAATCCATATTATCATTTATTAGTTTATTATCTTATTGGATTATTTTAAAATTATAAAATTTTTTATAATGAATTTTGTAACGTGAATCCAAATGAACTGCATAAATTTGTTAAAACTATGGTTTGTAAATGGGCATACCCAGAGTAGAGTAATTTTTCGTTATTCATCTACATTTTGGGGATTTCAAATTAAGGGTATGGGAAATTGAACGGAATTCAATCTGATAGAGGATTTTTATAAATCGGCGGCTTGAACGAATGTCTGTAAGTCTACCATAATATCGTCCTGTGCGGGTTTAATGTGCTCGATAGCAACTCTAACTTGTGCATTTAATCTCATCCAATGTTGGAGGCAGCCCCAATGGAAAATGTCGTCTTCCTCTGCTATGGCTGGTGATTGCACCTCTGTTAGTTTTAAGATATCAAACCAATTAGAGATTGGAATGTACCGCCAGCTATTCTGACTAGTATCTCGCCGATATTGTTTTATATATGAATAGTTTCTCGCATCCGTTCATTTTCAGATTCTGCACTGTTATATCGCTCTTTGGCGGTTTTTAATGAGTAATAGGCCTGGGGATTTTGCGAATATATGTTCTGTATTGAATGCTCTATGATATCTTATGATATAGGTTACAACTAACAAGTAATTTTTGTGGATCTCTTCTGAACTAAGGTGTGCATTTAAGTCCACCAATAGAACAATATAGCGTGACTTAGGATAGCGTTCTACCATTGACAAATTTAGTGCTTGGTGGCGCTGGAGCTTTTGACCATGTTTGTTTCTTATTTACCACAAAAGTTAATATTCCATTGATTTAGATTGATGTCAATATTGTTACGTTTGTGCTCACTGCTTAGTCTACGAGCATTCCAGATCTCAAAGCATAGTGAGGAGGAGGCTGATCTTGTGTTACTCACAACACATTTTGGGTGTTGTAGCGGATTTTTGGCATTGACTACAAATCTGCTACAATATTTAAAATGTACCACTTTAAACCCGATATTTTTTTTCTTTTTTTAACTTTTCGTTAAATTTTTAGAAAACAAAGAAAAAGAGCGAATGACTTCCATGGAAATACAGTACGGCTTCAAACCTTAAATATGATATTCCAATATTTATGTTTTTGCATTTGTCTTGTTTTCGTTTAGTTCCACAAATATGTAACGGAACGAAAGTTTCGTTGAACAGAATATTCCCTTAGAGGTTTTTGAGCGGTGTTTCGTAGCCAGATTAGCTCAGGGTGCGTCGTGGGAGTTTCAAAAACATAAGAGAATCGAGAATAAACCGCAGTTTGGGGAAGGAATGCAAAGAATCAATACGCGTCAATTAAATTGATCTCATCATCTCAAGGAAATAGTTTTAATGTTTAAGGCATTTCAGCATATCTACACCAGCGCAAAAAAGTAAATTGAAAACAAAAAAAAACACGAAAAAAAAATTATAATAAATAAGCAAATAAGAAATAAAAAAATAAAATTTGTTGTTATTATAAAAGAAAGGTAATAAGAAATTTTTATTTTCTTTAAATAAATAAATAAACCAAAAATCAAATTTAATAGCATTAATGCTCAAAACAAAATTATGAACAGAATTTATATTAATATGAAAAAAATATACTATAATAAACATCAATTCATATTATATATTTTTTTTTTATATTTGTAAGTCCGGACTTGGTAACTTAATGAAATTTCAGAAAAAAAATTTACTTAATAACTAATATTTGTTTTGTACTTTAATTAATTAATAACTGTTGAATCTTAATTAGAATATATGTATGTAAATTTAAGTTAAATTTTATATATATATTTTTTTTTTATTTGAATCAATATTTAGAAGATTTAAATTTTTTTAAATATATATTAATTCTTTACATGCATATACTTAATATAATAATAAATAAATAAACTTATAATAATATAAAATAATTAAATTTGTTTTTTTTTGTTTTATAAATACCGCATATCATAATTTATGTCGACGTATTGTACTGCATCAGCTAATCCCATTACCGCAGAGTTACAATTGGAAGTCTATGTCCGAATACTTTTGACTTAGACTGTAATCATGTACATAATAGATTTGATTTTGGTATGTACAACTCCAATCGTCAAAAATGATGATAACGAAGATAAAAAGTAAAATTGAGGTGTACATCAGCTTTGGATTTACATACACACTCCCTAAACCAGCAGTAATTTACAATTATGTTTAATATTAGGTTTTAGTTTTTTTTTTTTTTTTTTTTGTTGTAAATTTAAACTAACTAGAGTTACACTAACTTAACTTATTAAGAACAGTCAATAATAATTTTGTTTTTTTTTTTGTAATTTTATAATTCCTTGCATTTTTTCTATATTTAATTTGGTTTTTTCCTTTTTTTTGTTCTTGTAGCACTTTATGCATAAAATTTAGGTTTAGATAGCTTACGATCTTATTTATTATATGAATTCGTTTCTAGTATATAGAATTTCTTTTCAAATAACAATGAATTTAAATTCCACTATAATTTTGGTGCCGCACGGATTTGCGGTCACATAAATCAAACCGTTTCTCTATAGCACTTGATATAGGCACAATTTCGAGATCTTTCACTGAAGGTTATTTCTCAACAGTTACCGGTGCACATATGTCCCGAACTCACAAACGAACATTTATTGTTTTAATAAACCTATTTTAAGTAATATTTTTCTTTAATGGACTGGTGTAGGCATTCAATTGTACAGCACAGCCAAAAATTAATAAAACCAATGCCACACAAAAATTAATCACACCACTATGACCGTTATATTTGGTGTTTAACTACATGCTAATTTTATTAGTTAGCTACCGGAAATATACTATATGTAGCATAACTTTCACGCTCACAAAATCACCAACTAAATTTTTATACGAGATCCCCACGCGTCTTGATTTTATTTATTATTTCTATATATTTGTCTTATTGTTTACAGGGGATTCTTGCCAAGATTCACTAAGATTCACACTCCATTTTATAGACGTACTATTGTTATTTTATTGTTTTCAATCACAACAAGAAAAAATTGTATTTATATTATTTAATTTTAGTGTACGGTCACTATTTGTCAGCAAAACATTAGAGAATGCAATCCGGTTGATCAGTCTATTTATAGCTTTTTGAGTGATGATGAAGGTCAGGGAGGTACAACCTGTAGTCACCGCTCATTATCAGATTGGGAAATTATTTGTTTTAGGGATGAGAACGAGGACCAAAATAGGGCCATCGTTACAAATACTATATGTGCCTGTTAGTCTTTAGTGTTATAGAATATAGAAGTATTAATCCAATCTTTATGGTAGAAATCTTTTCCGTTGTATAGCGGAGGTCCAAGTTTTATGGCAGTAGTAATTCATGTACATTTAGCGAGGGTTAATATTAAGCGGTATGGGTCGTATTCCAATTTCAGTTGCTCAGGTAGATGGTTTAATAAAGTGGTATAGTATATCGAGATATAGCATTATTTTTATGTGAATATTGAGTCTAAATGACCGTTTTTTCAACGAAAGCACTTTATTTTGGATTCACGTTTTAAATTTCATTTATTCACTATTCTAATTTCTAAAATTATTTTCTAGGTATAATTTATATTATTTAATTATTAAATATTTAATTTATTAATTTCAGGTACATTATCAGATATGTTACTATGGGATCATGGAATTCTACTGCTAATTAGCTTAGTTTACATTAATGATATTAGTCCTATAATAAGTGAATATTGAATGTCGTCGGCGGGGAGTGCGGAGTGGATGGGGCCGGAGTGTTGGATTTTCGAGACGCGCTTAGAGCGTTCTTGCTATCGTCTTTGCGGTTGGATGGTTTGTATTTTTGATGAAGATTTTCTTAAAACTTAGCCTGTTTTGGGAGGGTATCTTGGGGGTTTGCGGTTTTGAACTTGTTCATTCTGCGTTTCTCGCTGGCGATTGAATGTTCGCATGTGGTATAAATTAATTGCTCATTGCGTAGTTATAAGTTGTATTATCTTTGTGTTATTAACTATCGTTTTTATCTAGGTGTATGTAATCGGGCCGATTCAATCAATAAATTCTGTTTAGGAAGTCGAAAATTATTAATATAGTATTCAATTTCAGATTATTTCCAGATACATGTGCAATAGTAACATTTTTCTTAGGTTGCGATTTTAAAGAAGCAATTATTGATGACCATCATTATCCATTTAACCTATTAAACCTTTATTCTTCCCCAAGTAGATTAGTTTTGTGCTGTCTTTGTGTTACTAACTATCGGCTATACCTAGGTGTCTGTAACCGGGGCGATTCTGTCCCACTTAACTTACCTATCCAATCCTTCGGTTTTGTTATGTGTAAAAAAGAGTGTACGGTGGGCCCGGCGTCACCCGGGAGCTCCTGTGTAAGAACTTGGTCGTACATTCAGAATCAATCAATCAATCAATCAATCAACTTGTGAAGGGTAACACGATATTAACAAGGCTCATAACCTGGTACTTGACCTGGTACTTGCTTCTCATTGTTTTGAAATAAAAGTACGATACGATCATCAGCGTTAAAAATTTGATCTGCTGAATATTCTTTCTCTTCAATAATTCGTGTTAATTCCATTATAAATTTTTTCCTTGAAATTTTACATTTACAAAGATAATGTTTTTGAAATTTTTAAAATTTTAAAATTTTAAAATTTTCAAAACACACTCATTTGCCAAAAAATTTGTATATCTTTAAATTTGTGTAAGTTCTGATCAATTAATATATTATAAGAGCTTGTTCCATTTTTGCGATTATTATATCTCGTTTGCGGGACACACGTTTCGCACCTTGCGAACAACTCAACAACTTCGAACACTTTTTCGATTGAAATAAATTTTCGTTTAAATTTTTGTTTCTTGATTTTGTCAGACATTACCTTAATTTGGGGTCCAAAATTAGATTTACTTTAAACTTGACAACTACATTTTTTACATACCTTAAACTAAAATTACAATGCCCTTATAAATTTGCAAAAGAGCCTATTCACTATGAACTTTTTTCACTTTTCGCTATTTACTTTCCAAAATGTTAAAAAAAAGCTACCATAAACTTTATCAACTTCGAGATTTTTTTATGAAGCATTAAAGTTGGGAACTCCCCTTTTTGAAAAAATTGAAAAAAAAACTCCAAATTCCAATAAATATTCGATTTTTTGAAATCGTGTTATATCAAAACGGTATTATAAATACTAATCTCCATTCTTGTAATATGTAATATCGAAACCGTATTTTACAAGTACCGTGTTATACAAGGGACGCCTGTATTAGAAACAAGATTTTGAAAAGTGCTTATTTAGGATGGTTCATTATCCGCATGAATATTTAAATGTTGAAATGTTACTGCAAATTTCTGCTGCAAAATACAATTTTTCCACAGCACTGTTTCACAAACGCACTCGTCCTTGAGCTATTCTGCCACATACTGCAACCGTTGACATATTTGAACAAATCTGGTACTTGTTTGTTATTTTCTTTTAAATATTTAGAGTTTCTAAGGCTGAGAGATTCCAAAAATAATAGTTAAATGGTTTGAAAACTTCGCTTTATTAAGAACATAACAAAGTGAAATTTTGCAAGTGCAACTAGTACAGTGCAATATTAATTTGGATTCCAAACAAGCACACCATCACCTGGAACAATATTTATATTGCATAATATTTTTCAGTCTCAATAACACATATTATTTAAGCAGTGTTCCATCTTCAACCAGCCGTTGTACGTTGTAAATGAAGTGCAGGAGAAAAAAGCCCTCAATGGCGTGTGATATCTAGAGCGAGAGAGGGAGAGAAAGAGAGAGAGAGTAAAATGTTTTTACACAACACAAGTGTTTATTAAATAAAGTAATTATAACGCTGGTTATGAAACAAAACTCATAAAATCGTATGTTCAGTCATTAACTCCGCGGTCAATGACCATAATATCGTAAACTTGCCCCCTTATCACCTACCTAACATTTATAATGTAAACTAATTGACATACCAATTATTACGAATTTCTTGTGTTCAATGATCTGGAACCGCTATCATACAGCGTAGAACGAATTTAAATATGGAAATAATTACGAATATTTTTCTTTATCGTATGTGGTGATTTTATAATAGTAAATTGTTGTTTTTCTTTTGTTTTTATTTATTTGCAATTTCATAATTTCGTAATCGCCCGAGAAAAAAAAATTGTTTCAACTTTCGCGAAAAATTGTTGGATTTTTGTCTGTATAAATCAAAAAACCATTAGATATAATTGGTTTGGTATTATAAGATTGCATTTTTCGTTTATGTCTTTATATAAAGGCTACCACACAATTTTCAAGGTAGTTAAATGTATGCGTTACTAAATCATATTGCAAAAATCTATACATAAAAAATCTTAATATGTAGTTTATTTCAGCGTGCCACACCCATGATCTTCTAATCTTATAAACAAATACATCTAGACCGCGACACATACAAACGAAACAAGGACATTATCCATACATAAATATTTGTAATATTTAATTAATAATTTAATAGCGTTAAAATGAAAGAATAACATAAATCATAATAAATCTAGGTATCAAGATCTAATACGACGTAAATATCTATAAGAAAATTAATAACTGAAGATCACGTTTTTTGTATGTGTTTCTGACAAACCTTTTTTAATTACACAATTAAGACTATTAATTATTTCGAGATATCGCGTACAAGTCAATTTAGGGTGGATACTTTGGATATAAATTATTTTGAGACCAAGTACCAAAAATATTTTGACATTCTCCGATCGTTATCCAGAGCAGGAAATACCAATAAGTATTTTTTTTTCTTGTGTTCGACAGAAATTTGATCCAAATCTCACATTGTTCGTATGGTGTGTGCCATGATGAAATTTTCTTAATTAATTTATAATTTAATTTTGATTTTTATTTATTCGTATCTATAAATGTACAGTATAATTAAATTATGTAATTTCTAGTTGGGTTTGAAGTTTTCTATATATAAAAATTTCCGATTTTGTAATTTTATATATAGTTCATTGGCTAAATACGCCCGCACATGTAATACTCGCATTTGATATTTAGCATACACACCGGCGGTATTCGGTGTCTATAATAAAATTAAAATATTAAATAATACACAATTGCAGGTGAAGTTTAAAATTGACCAAATCAATTAAAGATTAAATAATATTTTTACTGCATTTAAATGTTGTGTTATATGGTTATTTAAATGTCATATACGTAACTTGTACATTAAGAAATTATTTATTATTCATTACAGCAATAATCTTAATATATTGTTAATGGGTTGGTTTTTTGTAGTTTCAACTGATTCATATACCGTACATTATTATACAGTTATGTACTACTATTTGTATTCTTAATTAATTAATTTAAAAAACTGCGGTTCTATTATACGAAAATGACATGACATGGCCGAATTAATAAAAATCCTTATCCAGCAATTGAAATTGTGATTTCTCAATACAAATAGGTCAATTAGTTGGGTGTAGGTTTTCACTGATTTAACAATTAAACCCAATGTCTCCCAAACCGAAGTACAACTGCAATCTATCTCGGAAAAGTTACTGTCAACATCGGAATAAATTTTATTTAGAACCCCTCTCACCTAGCCGCAAATATTTAAATGATTCACTATAATATTGTCACTACTTATATTTAAAACGGTCTTTATGCATATGCTTTTTGCCGACAGGTTCTGGGTTCCACGATTAAAAACGAAATTTGACACAAATAAAGTTGCAATATTTATAGTATATAATTTTATTATTAAGAATTTTTGATGTTGTTGATGCCTTAAATGTTTATTCTGGATATGGCTGAATATAAGGCATCGTGTATTTTTCAGTTTCGACCTCAGTAAGTATGGGGTAATCGTTTCTCTACATATATGCTTTAGTAACTAGCTAATACTCGAACCATTTTACTAAAATTGGACGAGTTAGCAATTAACATATCTATTTTATTGGGTTGCTGTGTTTGAACATGTAAGGATTGAGTTTGCATTTCTTCTAAAGTGCTGGATTGCTTCTCTACGGCTTTTGGACAACTATCCAAATTAGCAAGCCAACTTGGACCCTATTACCATAAACTTAATTGATGTAGCTTTCCTGGTTTAATACCCCTCAAAGCAAAATCTACTGGATTATCGTGAGGATCTACGTGTCTACATCGAGACCTTCTTATATTAGTAAGTATCTCTCTCTTTCCGTTATGTTACCAACAGAAGTATTCCACTTAGTTGGATGTGAAAACAACCAGTCTAGCACGATAGTTTAAACAGTCCATGCGATGATATCAGTAGTCTCGTTTATTCGCGTTATTCACCACTAATAGTTGCGCTCGATAGCGTTACGGAGCACGCATTTTTCTGAATGAAAAAGTAAATTACTTGCGCTATTTATAGGTAAAATACATTTATTTACCGCAAAACAAATTTTTTGTTCATCCCTAGAAACGAAGTTAACTTCATTTTAATGTGTCAAACTGCCAAATTAGACAAGAAAAATAAAGATGGTACACAAATATAAAATTAGTATTTGCAATAAAAAAATTCAACGGTGAATCTCTATTGTGCAAGGCAACGGTGCGAATTGCCTGCGTAAAAGTAGGCACCAAAATCAATTAAATCCAAGACTTCAAGCTTTTAAATCTAAAGCAATTTATACATGATTTTAAAACAATGCAGGCACATTTGGAAGATATGAACGACACCAAAAATCAAACGAAGTATCTATTCCAAGCGCACCAAATCAATTTATAAAATATCTATTCCATTCCAGAAAGCCCTCAATAGTATGACTACATCTTCTCTGCTTATTCAAATGGAATCGATCGCCCTGTCGAGCTCAGTTAGTTCCAAACATACGTCCAGTATAGATTAACAAGTTAACGAATGTTGTATATGTCTCGACCGGAAGTCGGAAAATTTACTTCTGTGTACTCATGACAATTGTTGCCCTTGCATTGAGCAATGGAGTGTGAATAACAAAACATGCTCAATATGCCGAGAGAAATTGAATAATTCAGATAAGACATGGGGATTATCGGAATTACCTGATATGGAAGAGATCAATGAAGATATTTATACAGAATTAATCAAGTTATCTAAGGATTAGAGTTCGTATTCCATTTGTAAAAAATCCTCAAATTAGCTTAAACATTTCTCTCAATAATACATACAAATTTTATGTAAGTTCTTAATTTTTAAATTAATTAAAACTATTCTTTTAAATAAATGATAGATGGTCTAAAAAGTTTCCGCCGTTTTTTATTCAAATTGCAAGCTAATTAAAAACTTAAATTATTTTCACTTGTCCATTTGGAATACAATTTTACGAGAGTTCTGCAGTAAATAAAACAAATGATAGCCTGACGGTGCACATTCAAAACTAAACGCATATAGGGTGCATCAAAACTTCTCAAATAAATTTTCTCAACTGTGCCAACACTTCTGGCCGTTTCATTTAAATTTTGTTCTGTGGAAGGTTAAATGTTGACAGAGCGCACAGCAACCAGTTGGTTATACCACTCTTCGACATTATTTCGGGACGGGAAACGTTTCTTGAAAGCTTCATATTTTGAGCTATGTGTTCTGTGGCATGATCCTTTTCGAACCGTTTTCATTCATATATAGTATATGCTGAGAATCGTTTCTCATTTTCATTCATATATAGTATATGCTGAGAATCGAGTCAAGTTCAACCTAGATCGAACCTCAACTGAGAAGCATCATTTTCAAATTATCTCGAATCGGCTTAAAAAATTGTAGGGTTGTAAGGTAGTTATTTCAACTGTAAAATATATAATGTATATTTAGAGAGTTAGTCAAAAAATAAGAACAACAAATTAAAAAACAAAATATTATAATTTTAATTAATTATTTAAAACACTTTTATAAAAATAAAATGTCATACAGTCGAATGAAGCTAGGTAGAATTAAATTTTTATGGTAAGTAGCGACACCTGTGCGAACTAGCGTAAGTTTCAATAGAAATTTCCGATTCGACTCCGGATAGAGCTCGAATAATAAAACTCGACTAGTAGTCGCAGTAGTCTGCTCTAAAGTAAGGCCCCAAACAGCTCTAAACGTGGAATGGTTGTTTTGTTTCACGGGTGCCGCGTTAGTTTTTGCTGCAATTAATTTAATAGCTGAATCGCCGTTTTATCTTACTTGCCTTTACACCACTGTATAACCATACTTAGAAACGTCGAAAAAACCGTGCAGAGTATATTTTTTATTTTTGGTGGTGTACAATGTTTTTAATTTTCGGTAATTACTCTCAGATTTTTTAATAATTAGCGGATACATTTTGTTGCAGTGATTCATCACAACCTAAATTTTCTACCCATAATGTTTGGAAGAATATTTAGTGACTGAGACAAGCCATCCTAACGGATCGAATAAGCAACTTGCTTCAAATAAGATTCATTTTGATGATTGTGGGGTTTTTATTAAATGCAACTTTATAATTAGAAGTAATCCGTATATGGATTCCAATTTAATCCTAATACCCTAACAGAATTAGATACGTCGATTTTTAATATGTTATTTTTGGTTGGTTTTGTATTATTGGTTAAAATTCGTTCTTCATTAGACTTGACAATATGAAATATATCTGGCTGTATAAACTGTTTGCTTCTTCCACTGTTTCTGATCCTGTTATCAAATCGTTTACGTACATACTCGTTTTTATGTGGTGTGCTGGTAATAATTATCCATTGTATTTCTCGGACGATTCATTAAATACTATGCGCGTGATGTCCCATATGTTACGGTTTGAAGTTTATACGTTCTATATCTCTTATTTAACGAATTCCGCCATATATGAGTAATACGTTGTTATTTGCTATCATTTCAAGAGAAGAGTATTGAAAATATACCAATGTACGGAACAATGACAATAAAATCATTACAATCAAAATAACAACGTAAAATATAATGATTGATCATCAATCAATCACTACACTTTTCCTAATACGCTCAACATTTTCCAATGAGTGACTTGTTCGATTTATTTCTGTACGTAAACCATTGCTCGTACTGGCAGGTTGAGCACGAGCACATCATTATATAATACGTTCTATAATATTTTGCTCTGTACTGACTCTTTGGGAACACCGCTATGAACTGGTTTTCTAATAACAGAATCGCCAAATTCTTTAAAATCTCATTCGGTGAAAATATGGACTCACTTGGCAGTTCCTTAAGCCTTTGCTGCATTGTTGAATGCATTTCTCATGCATTATGTGAGCACAACCGGAATTAGTCTACTACACCTATATAGTTCCTTTCGCATGACTCCCCTGATATGGCGTCGGTAGTTGATCGCCTAGCTCGAAATCCAAAACAATTTCTTGATAACCCTCACCCCCTTTTATTTCGCCCAATATCAAGTGCATAAGTAATTTCCCGGAAGTATCTTGGAAACACAAAGGTCTATTTGATGTATGCCTTCTGCCTCAAGGCGGGTATTTTTATTAAGACTAACCATACCATAGCATACTTTCAGCTAGATGAGAACTTTCCTCTCCCGAAAGCCTTGATATGCACCTATATAATCCTTTCTTCTTCTTTTTCTTCAATCGTAACGGAATCGTATAGACAGGTCTTGTTCACTTGTCTTTAATTTAATTTTTTCCCCGCTAATTGCAACTCGGGGTCAGAAAAACTAGATACATTTTACACATGATAAAATTCTTGCCTACTCGGATCGAGCATCGATAAAAGCATCCGTAACTGGGCATCCCTGGAAAATCAATTCTGGAACATAGATCCTTCCAGCTGGCGGCCTATGAAAGCGTTCAAACGCTTTTCTCAGATTTATGTTAGCGAGTGAGGTCAAGAGTGCGTATCTTCTCTCATTGTAGGTCCAGTTGCCACTAGTAGACTATCGAGTCCGGCAATCTCTACGTTCCACGTGTATACAGTCCTTCTTCCATTGCCACCGAACTGCCGTAATTTCTCGATGGATTATATACTCCTTCTGTTAGCTCCAAAACAGATGTATAGCATTAATTGGATTCGTGATTTCGATCGTGATGCAACAATGACCACCGACGGTTTAAGTTTCAAGTACCTCCCAGTTTCTTTCTTTACTTACGATCCGTTCTGAGCCAAAAGTTACTTACAGCGCGGAGCTCTACTTACCTCAATCGAAAGAGCGATGAAACTTATCTTCTATTAAAGCAAAAAATATTACATGAAATGATCCCATTAGCAACAAGCTGCTCCTTGCGATCAAATTACAACTAACAATACTCAGGTGATTTAGATTTTAGATCAATGGCTACATTATTTTTGGCCCCGGATAATTAAAGCAAAGTAATCGAGTTGTTAAATTTTCACTCAATAGCTGAAAATGACAAAATCATACAGCTCTATCAAAACAAGCCCTTTTCCTTACACGGATTTCTCTTTACTTTTCAAAGTTTAGTTTTCAAAGCAAAGTTTACTTACTTTTATAATGGGGTCCATCTTATCAGCATCATCCATTTCGGCTGCCTCGGTTGATGGCAACCGTCTGCCACCTTTTATTCGTTTTTCTTGTGGCTGACATTTTCTCAGCTGTAGCATGATGCGCTACGTTCAGGGCCGCTCCAGTTTCTGACTATGTGCCTTTGTTCCCAGCATATGTAGCCGCGAGAGTACTACGCAAGCGTTCTTGGCAAACTAAACAAATTTTATCCGTATTTGAGTCTTGTTCATAAATTGGTTTGAGTGTTTTTTTTTTGGTATCCTGACCCTTGCATAATTCATAAACCCGTATGCAATGGACGTTGCATCGCGATTTTTATTTCTCCAGCACATGAACCAGCACACTGGTTTTATAAGTGTTGTGCAAATTGGCAAAAAAAAATAGTTTTTTACATTTTTTACTTAAACAGTGGTAAAGTAAAAAATCAAATATAATTAATGTAAATAATATCATAAATAAGTAAACACACTGCTATCCTCAACCAATACAATTCAACAACCAATACTATTTACTTATTTCACTTCCTCGATTGATAGAAAAGCAGTGCTTTAAAAGTAATTAGAAAACATTTTTTTGAATAAAATTTGATTGAAGACAAAAATTTTTTGAAGCACGTAGAAAGCTTAAGCATGAAGTTTTATCCTTATCAAAAAATTCGTCTTGGCTGAACGAAGGCCTAAGTAACATTTCTCTCATAAACATTAGATTTTCCAATACAGTAAATGCCATATACCGGAAACTAAACATGGTGACTAAAAATCGTTCCACAATCTGATTCCAACGGTCATCCACTATTGGTGGTTCCAAAGCAAAGATACATCCGCAATTTTCGCTTACAATGCCAATTAAATAGAGCCACAGTGTTTTTTTCTGCAAAAATATTTTTACTTAATCATATAACAATGGCGATTTCATAAAATTCATAAATTCGATAAGAATGAATTAAATTCTTTGAATTATAATAATATTTGGTCGCAATCAATATAACCAAACGTGTCCAAGCATCTTTCTGCAGGTACCTGAAATATGTATACAAATAAATAAAATCTTTTTACAAAGGGGCTAAAACAGCCCAACGTTAAGACTAGAAGGAAGGAGGAATTTCCAGAAAGAAATTAGTTTCATCTAATTTTTTAATTTTTCAGAGCGCTCCGGTCAAAATTCGAGTTCTTATTATCTTTATTATTAAGGACGCTTTTTAAAGTTTTTAAACTGGCTTGTAATTAAGTAAACTTAATTTTGAAATTAATATAATCATCTAAATTTCATATTTTCCTAACAAAATGTGAAATCCCTGAATTTATATTTTACACCATTCCATAATAAACTTCCGCTCAGTATTCATAATTCATGAAAAAATAAATTACCCGTATATCTTTCGCAGCGTACGTATACTATTTGTATGATAGGGTGTGTGATCATTAATTGTCGCCACAATCACTTTTGATTTGAATGAACGACAATTAAATTATATTCTAGACGACTTGCTACGACGTTTGTTATACGCATATTAAATCGATTTTGTTTTATAAATATTAAATAAAACTTAACGTTCCACACCTGAAATCTAATTTGTTATTTTTATTACCTATTTCAAAATCTAATTACTATTTGTCTAAACAAACTGTAGACACATAGACCAAATAGAATAACGGAAATTAACGTTTAACTATTAATTTACGCTAAGAAAATAATTGGTTTGCGTTTTATTTATTTAATTGTAGAAAATAAATATAAATTTGATAAAACAATTTCAATTATACCACAACAGTGCAAAACGATGTTCTAAACGCTTTAGGAGGGAACAAAATCGCCCGCTGATGAAGGGCGCATTTCAATTTTGTAGAACAACGGCCAATGATTTATTCGGGGTGCTGGGTCAAAGGGAAGAAAAAACTTACATGTAAAGCAGAAAAATTTAAAGATTTCTAAAAACGAAAGCGAAACTGTTAAACTAATCGAACAGGTCACATACATATACGAGTAGCAAAACTATAGTTTCTATCTGAGGAAATAGAAATCAGACCGCATTTTTGTGCATCCTATACTCCTCAAGAGATTCAGGAATTAAAGGATAAAGGAAATCCACGGCCATAGTGGATTGTTAAACGAATAAACGAATGTATTAGGCATTAAATGGAATCCGAATACATACACTATTACTTTCACCTCAAAATTGCCAAGCTCCAAAAAAACCAAACTATTAGTTCTCTCAGAAGCTAGAAAGTTGTTTGACTCGTCGGCCGCTACTGTGGAAAGAAAATGTTCGGTAGGGCGATACATTACCTCCCAAAAAGCTAATGAAGACTATAAACGAAATGTTTTCCCCTTGATTTATAAACAACGTTTTAGTTGCCCATAATCATGGCTTTAGTGATGCCAGCCAAAGTGCTTACACAGCAGATAGACTACTGCAACCTCGAATTATGCGCAGCTGTACCATTAACAAGGCTCATAGAACGATGACGTATAGACGTATAGAGCATGACTAAACTGTCAGTGATTTTACCATCAACAAACAAAGAAAGTTTGACTGAATTTTAACTAATTATACGTAATTCAAAAATTATAATTTTAGCTCAAATTTTATATAACGTTTATAGGATAAATATTAACAACAATAAGGAACAGAAATATAAAGTTACATCTAAAGTAATTTTAGGTGATAACTATAAACCAACAATACACCATTTTCTTACTAAAAAATGTTTTATTTGCTGTTCTATCTAAATCATAAATGCCTTCAACAGCATGGTCACCTTGAATCTGGTGATTTAAATAACTGGAAACAGGCATAACCTATGAATCGGTCGTTTAAGTTGTTTTAGTGTTAGCAATACAAATACTATAGGTATACCTAAATCAAAAGGATTTAAATTTAGGTATTGTAATTTGATTTCAAAAATTTACTTCCTGCATGTAATAATTGTAATCTTAATTTATTTGTGTAAATATGGTAATAAATAATGGCGTTAATTTGTGTTAAATAAACTATTGTTTTCTGAGATTACAATACAAAATATTTTGCCAAAAAATCATATCCACTATTTTTTAATTTAAAATAAATACATTTTATATGTTATTTTAAAATTAATTTTATATAAAGCTATACCAGTTAAATAATTTACTTCCTGCTTGTAAAACTATATTCTCGTTTTATTTGTATAAATATTGTATAACTTTTATTTGTATAACTTTGCGCATGTAATCTCTTATTTTATTTGTTTAATAGTCCAAAGACAGAACTGTTAAGATTATATGCACTCGGCTAAAAATTCAAACTATTAGAATTTAGGTATAACATAAGTTCTTATTGCATTTTAATTTAATCCATTAACTACTGTAACAATTTAAAGTTTCACTTCCTGCATGTATTGTAATAATTGTAATCTTTTTATGAGGGTACATATGGTAAACTTTTGTTTTATGAAATTATAATACTTGCTAAATATTGCTAAAAAACAATTATATCCACTTCGCGCATGTAATTTTATGATTAACAAATGGTCGAATTAGATACAATATATATAGTAATCTATTTGAATTTAGTTATGAAATAAATTAATATTTTATTTACGCTTTTTATTTATCTTTATTAAGCTGCTACAGTGAAATTATTTACTTCGTGCATGTAATAAAAGTAATATAGATTTTTTGCGTACATTTTGAGAATAAAATTAAATATTTTTTTTTTTTTAATATATTCGTAAAATTAATTTTCTAAACATTGCACAAAATGAAAATGTATCCACTTCGCGCATGTAATATTTTATTTGTTTTAAAATCTTATAAATTTTAAGATTATATGCAATTCTTGCATGCAATAAATGCAATAATTATCTTATTTTATTTTTGTAAATATGGAAATGAATGATTAAGTAAAACTTTATTAGTTAAACATTTGTTTACAACAATGATTTGATTTAAATCAACTATCAAAAGGCCCAAAAATATCCACTTCGCGCTTCTAATATTTTATTTGTTTAATCATTTTATAAAAGGTCGATTACAACTATTTTAATTAAGGATATAAAATAAATTTATTTTACAATTTAATTTAAACTCTAATGTACTCGTATGTAATGCCGTAAAAATTTAAGGCTTCACTTTCTACATATACATGTTTTATTTTTTTTACTTGGGGAAATAAATATCTGTAATATTCACTTCGTACATGTAATGTTACTTTAAACAAACTTAATAAAATTAAAACAGCTTACAATTTACCCACTATAATATACTATTTTGAATTATATATATAAAAAATGTATTTTACATTTTAATTGAATTTCTTTATATAAAGGTGCAATAACACATTGATTCACTTCCTGCATGCAATAGTTCTTATTTTATTTTATTTTTTAGTTAAATTGATTGAATTAAATTTAAGTAGATAAACGTACATGTAAAAATTTGGTTTGATATACAATATTTAAAGTATATTGCTTTATTTGAATTCAGTTACAGAAAAAATAATTCTGTATTTTAAATTAAACAGTTATTCATGTAAAGCTATTACAAGAGAACAATTAATTTTTTACTTAACTGATATTTAATTTTATTTATGTAAATTTTGCCAAATAAATTTGAGTTAAATTTTATTATATAAACTGATATTCTTAAACTTAAAATTTTTGTTAATAAAATTGAATTATTTTTTTTTATATATATTCGTAAAATTAATTTTTTAAGTATTGCAAAAAATTAAAAAAATATCCACTTCGCGCATGTAATATTTTATATGTTTAAAAATATAATAACTGTTAAGATCATATGTAATGTGCATAATATTTGAAACTAATTGAAAATAGCTATAAACTAAATGCATATCGAATTTCAATTCAAATTCTAATTCGTATACTGCTGTAAGAGTTTAAACATTACTTCCTGCTTGTAATTATTATAATCTTATTTTTTGTGTGTAAATATGGTAATAAATGATTTTGTTAAATTTTATTAGATAATTTTTTGTTTTATGAACCTGTAGCATTAAATATTTTTTAATTCTATATAAAGCACCAACAGTTTAATAATTTACTTCCTGCATGTAATAATTATAAGCTCGTTTAATTTCAATAAAAATTGCGAGAAAATTGAGTTTAAGATTATTAAATATATTCAGGAAGTTATATTTTATATATTAGCTGCATTTAATGACACCACCATGATCCAGATCATGACATCATTTACATGTGAAACAACAACAACACGATCACGTGTTGTTGTTGTTTCACATGTAAATGATGTCATGATCTGGATCATGGTGGTGTCATGAAATGCAGCTAATGCTAAATTGACAATTATATCTTCTTCGCGCACGTAAAATTTTTGTAATATTGATTTTTTGTAAATTTTTTAAGACAATTATATAATAGTCTGCAATATTTCAATTGTGATATAAAATAAATTCATTTGGTATTTTAATTTAGGATCTAATTTATAAACAGCTGTAATTTTAAAGTATCACTTCTTCCATGCAAAAACTGTAATTATATTTTATTTGTTTTAATATGATAATAAATAATTGAGTCAATTTTTATTAGATAAATTTTGGTTCTATGCAATTATAATACTTGACATTGCTAAAAAGCCAAAATATCCACTTCGTGCATGTAATAATTTTTAAACCAGCTTATGAAAACTAAGACAGTATACAATGTACACAGTATACTATACTATTTGTAATAAGATATAAAATACATGCTTGTTTAACGGGCAAATATATGAAGTACAATGTGACTTATATGGAATAATTCACTTATTGCATGTAATAACTGTAATCTAATTCAATTTTAGTAAATTTTGTTAAAAAATGAATTAAACCTTATCAAATATATTCTTAATATTTATTTTTTAAATAATGATCAGATGACAAAAATTTTCTCTCTGCGCTTGTAATATTTTATTTGTATGCTGCACAGTATATGTAATATAATACTAAACTACTTAACTATTTGAATTTAGCTATATAAAAAATTCATATCTATATTATATATAAAAATGGTGTAAAAAATGTATATGCGCGCATTAGTTGAGAACGGTTGAACCGATTTGGCTCAATCGTTTTTTGTTGTGTTCGCAATTGCCAGGAGATGCTTCTAAAGAAAGAAAATTTTGAAAAAATTTACCAGAAAAAATCGAATAAAAAGCCTTTTTAAATGAATTTTTTATCTACATTTTTTATGAGACAGGTGGTGCAGTGGTTAAAGCTTCGGCGCTTGGGCTAGGAGGTACTGGATTCCATTCTAACCAAAACCTGCATAAAATTAGTATTTTGTTTTTATCCAATCAATTTATTTTATCTATTTATTTTCTCTATCTGTCTAGCTACCTATCTATATAAAAATCAATTGCCGTGCATCAATTGCCGTACGACACGACCGATTTGGATGATTCCTTTTTGATTTGTTCGTCTTAATACAGGAGGTAGTTTACGAAAAATAAAATAAAAAACCTTTTTTATATGTGATAGATGGTGCAGTAGTTAAAGCTTCGATGCTGGTGCCGGTAGGTACTGGATTCGAATCTCACCAGAGGCTGCATCCTTTTTTTGTTTGTTCGTCTCAAAACAGTGGCAGCTTTGGAAAAAATAATTTCGGAACAACCCAAAGGAAAATTCGGAGACTCGAAAAAATCGGAAAACCGAAGAAAATTTGCCAAAACCCAAAGGAAAACCGAAAAATCAAAAAAAAAATCGGAAAATCATAAATTTCGTTTTTTATAGGAATTTTGCTTGGAAGTACACTTAACACCACCAATGAATAACATAACACCACCAATGTATTTCGACAATGATCATTCATTTATATAGCCACTTCGGATTATTTTCAAAAGAATATATGTCAAATACATTATAGAATATATGTCAAATACATAATTGTAAAAAAATAAAAAATTAATTCTTTTTGCATCAACCTTTTTGCAAACATTCGCAATTGTCTGGGTTCTTACGAAAGAAAGTTTTAGGAAGATCCACCGGAAAAGTCGGAAAATTTAGAAAATCGAAAAGTGATGTTTTTCAGTTGAGAACGCCTAAACCGATTTGATTCAATCTTTATTTGTAGTGTTCGCAATTACCAGAAGATGTTTCTTACGAAAGAAAACTGTGGGAAAATCCACCGGAAAAGTCGGAAAATTTGGAAAATTGAACCAAATGTTAAAAATCCGTTGACTGTGTGACCTATCAAGACGAGGAAACCAACAATCCGACCCAATTGCGTACTGAATGCGCTTGATTTGCCAGAAATACCACCGCATTACTTGATGCTAAACGAGAGTATTATTAAAATTAGTTTATTAAGTAATGCTCAGAAGGCAAATTTACTTGGTGCACTAAATATTTTATTCATTAATTATATCCACGACTGAACTGTTAAGATTATATGCACAGAGTTAAAAATTCCAAATGGCACAGTGTTTAAAGCTTTGGCGTTTCGATCTAGAGGTACTGGGATTGAACCCCGATAGGAGCAGGATTCTAACGAAATTTACATTTACAGATTACAATCTGTGATAAAATGAAACATATCTAACGACCAATCTTCCATGCCATTATATGCTGGCATGGAGCTATGCAATGCTAAAATGGGGATGAAATCGGACCTATAGCCGTACGTCCTCGAATTGGCTGGCAACGGCGTAAAACTATGGAAGGAAAAAGTAAAACTGCGAAAGAGTTGCAAGAGCTTTGTAAAGGCCCAGAACTGATTGTAGGGATAAAAAAAAGTATAGTTAAAAATTCAAACTATTTGAATTTAGACGACTGTGAAGTTTCCGACAAAATTAAAAAATAACAAAATATGGCGGAACCGGATGGAGGATATACCCCTAAGATAATCAAAATAAATGTTCAAAGTGCGTTCAATTTTCACATGTTTCAAAAGATTATACGAGCGTTTAAAAAATTAAAAATCAAATTAATCTCAGAGATGTCTTAGAGAAACGGTATATGTGGCTAGATGGCTTAAGATAAGAGCTATCAAATGACACTACCCTTATATCAATAAGTTAACCAGAACCCATTTGCTGTTGATGATAAATATCACTGTCTAAATAACCAAAGGGATGGTCACTGTAAAAAAATTGCCCAAATCTCAGAAATTTCTAAGAACAACGGTTTATGTGGCTAGGTGACTTAAGACAAGAGCTATCAAAATTTGCTTTCAATATATTGGATTCGATTACTTAAATAAGACTGGAACCAGGCTACGAACTGGCTAGAAAATCCGAACTTGAAAATGTGTTCTAAAGTGTTACAATGGCTGATGGAGTCGAAAGCGTTTGCAAAGTCGGTGAATATTACGCCAACTTGTTTGTGCTTCTCAATTTTTTTAATAGAATAGATAGTAAATTCTATGAGAATAGTAGATACTGATCTTTTAAGCATAAAACCATGTTGATATTGTGATAAATTTCGTGAAAGCACTGCTTTGAATTAGTTACATATTACTAGTTCAAATAATTTAGATATAGCAGATATAGATGTAATACCTCTGTAGCAAGAAACATCATTTCTAGTTATTTTCTACTCTTGTAGAAAAGTTGCCAATTTTAATGACTGATTGAATAAAATACTTAGAAAGATTGCGAAATTTTTAGAATTTTAAAAAATGAAGCAGGAATACCATCAGGACCACATCCTTCTCTGAATTCTACCAATGCTCGCTGGATGTCTTCTGGCTCGATGTGTGTAGTAAATATGAATCTACTATATTCACAAGAGGTTAAATAATCAATGTCTTCGACTTTATAAACAGATTGGAGAAACTCAGGTAACATGTTGGTTATGACCTGTGGATCACAAGACTTTTGATCATTAAATTTCATCCAGGCTGGGTAACCATCAATTTCGCGTTTGGTTTTAAAAAAATTCCAAAATTGTCTGGAGCATTTTTCTATTTAACCCTTTAGATTGCGACTATAGCTTCTGTATCTCAGTTCAAAAAAAGATTCTAAATTTTGGTTATAAGCAGTAAATTTCTGTTTACTATCCTGGACAAACACTTTGAAGTTTTCTTTATAAGCCATGTCTGTTTTGTTTTTAAGACTGGTAAGTTGATCATCATACCATGGACGATATTTGTTCCGTTTGCTCATAGACACGGGAATGAATAAATCGATTCCATTAAATAGATGTGTGTACAATTTTTCCACGTTTACATCTATGTCATCGCTGATAAGCTCGGCATTCAAATTTATTTGCTCAAAATGTTGTTGCAAAATATTTGAATTGGCCTTTCAAAAGTTGTAATATAGTTGCCGGTTTTGGAAATTTTGGAACCTGGTATTCACTTTCGTTTCCAATATTATTTCTATTGCTTTATGGTGAATATCATTAATTACAAAAGATGTTGGTGATTCTTCTGCTTTTATTAAAACTGGTTATTTAGTAAAAATAAGGTCCAAGGTTCAGTCTTGTCCATTTTTTAATTCGCAGATTTGACTCAAAGTTGAGTCAAATATGGTGTCGACGAATAGTGACTCATAATCCGAATTCACATTTACAGGCATAATCTCGTTGGTTTCTTCATCATAAGTACAACTAACATTTGAGAGATTAAAATCCCCAGTTATTTAGCAGTATTGGTAATTTCCATAATTGTGTCGCAGCACTTGGTATACGATGATGTAGGCGAATCATGAAGAATATACGCCACGTAAATTCGTACTGTTTTATTATTGATGACAATTTTAATGCATAGTTGCTCGATCGATGAATTCGTTAAATCTACCAATTCATTAGGTTGTAATATATCGATAGCTATGAGTACTCCACCACAGGATTTTGTTATGCTTGTTTGTGGTGAGCGAACACATCTATAAACCACATATTGACTAAGGAAGAATTCCGAACTCAAAATTTTATCGTTGAATAACAAAATTATGAAATTGAGCAGCCTATAAAGACATTTTATTTACATTTTGAAAGTAAAATGTCTGTTTAATAGTTTTTTGAGGATGTGACAAGGTTGTGGTGCCTTGATTACAATCCGAATTTGTGGCAGTATTTTTCCCAGCTATAAAATTAACTACTGGATTTGGTGGCGCGTATTAGCTGGCCGAAAAAACGCCTTTCTTTGAACCCAATCAAATTCTTTGACAAACAGTCCTTCTGGCCACAGAGTAGAGTTGATGGTGCTTTGAAAAACTTCACTTGGAATATTGATTACTAAATATTGCTAAAACATAATAGTATCCACTTCGCGCATATAACTTTACACTAAAAAAAATAATAGGGTTAAGTCTACAAAAATTATAAGTAAATTTAACCTAAAATCGCTGTTGAAATTGAGCCTAAGTTGCGCAAAGTAAACTTCACAAATTTTGAAATGCGAATTTAACTTCATACTATGTAAGAATATTTTATAAAAAAATTATGTCGTTGCATGTAATATTTACTTCAGATTTTGTTGAATCAACTTATTGGATGAAAGAAAATGAAAATATAGAATATGTAAAATGAAAATATGTGTACATATGTTGAATTAACTTTAATTTAAGTAAAATTTACATTTTGTTTAGTCTAAAAAATAAGATCGTGGTTTTTTTGTATGATAACAAAATATTTGTTATCACATCGAGATGAGGTCTCATGTCTCACCTTTTCAAAACCAATGAGATAAAAATTTTGAATCTTTTAGTTAAAAGATTCGATATACTCATCATCAGATAAGATTATGTAGTTATCAAACTACGAAAATAATGTTTCACACTTCATGTATTTAAATAAAGTAATCATCAACTGACTTAGCGAATTATATTAAAAAAGCAATAATAATTATTAAATATCGCCGATGTAAATTTAACACACCAATATGCAAACTTTACCTTGCAAGTATAAATTTTGGTTAAACAATTTAATTTACATTGTCTAAGTAAATTGTACTTGTTAACAATAAGAATAAAAATATAATGACAATTTTCTGATTTACGTGATTTTTACGTATGATAAAGTTCTTTTAACTATTTTAAAGTTTTTATTTCGTTTTATTTCGACAAACAGTTTTTACATTTCAAAAAATGTTATTTTAACTTAGGCTAATTAAAGAGAACTTATTAAATTTTTACTTAGCATGGGTAAAAATGTAAAATATTATGTTAGTTTTACAATTTTAAATTTACTTAGCAGGTTATGTAAAAATCGCATCGATTATTTTTTTGAGTGTATGTTTAACAAATGAATAGAGTAGATGCAATGTGAATAATATACTACACTATTTGGATTTAACTATCAAATAAACATTTTTTTTTATTTTTAATTAAACTCTATACCGTGTACTGCTTCTACAGTGAAATTATATACTTCCAGCATGTAATAAACGTAATCTAGATTTTTATGAGTAAATTTTGTGAATAAAATTAAGTTAAATTCTGTTTGAATTTGTAAAATTAATTTTCTTAATATTGCAAAAAATTAAAAAATTTCTACTTCGCGCATGTAATATCTTATATACCTGAAAATCTTATCATAATGTTTAGATTTTATGCAGTGTATATTATTTGAAACGATTTGAAAACTGCTATAAAATAAACTCATATAATTGCATTTCAATTTAAATTCAAATTCGTGTATTTCTGTAACAGAAATGTTCACTTCCTGCATGTAATATATGTAATGTTATCTTTTTGTGTGTTTTATAAATGAGCTTGTTAAATATTAACAATGTATAACATTAAGTATTTAGCTAAACGTGGATCATATCCACTATTTTGATTTAGATATAAATTAAGGAATTTATATATTCAGGAAATTATATTTTAAATACGCTTTATTGACAATTATATCTTCTTCGTGCACGTAATATTTTGTTTGTCTTGTAAGCAAATAAATGTTAAGATTATGTCCAATATGCATAATACACCATCATTTTTATAATATTATGCAATATTACAATAATGATATAATATAAATTCAGTTTGTATTTTAATTTAATAAATAATTGTATTTATTTGTTACAGCTGTAACATTTTTTGGTTTCACTTCCTGCATGCAAAAATTGTAATTTTATTTTATTTGTTTTAATATGATATAGTAATAAATAATTGAGTTAAATTTTTTTTAGATACATTTTGGTTTTATTATTCTATACAATACTAAATAATGGTAAAAAAGCATAATATCTCCTTCGTGCATGTAATCATTTTTTAACCAACTTAAAAAAACTAAGACGCCATACAATATGCACACTATACTATACCATTTGTAATAAGATGCTTGCTTGTTTAACAGCCAAATATAGGATAAAGTGCAATGTGAATATGTAATATGAAATAATTCACTTCGTGCATGTAATTACTGTTATCTGTAATGTAATTTTATTCAAAGATTGAATTAAACTTTAAATGCTCAGAAGTAATATTTTGTAAAATTTTATTTGTATACACATTGTTATATAATGCTAAACTACTATTTCATCGTATGTAGGTATAAAATGAATTCATATTGTAATATAATTATGATTCGAATTCATTAACTGCTATAACAATTTAAAAATTTACTGCATGCGTGTAATAACTGTACTCTTATTTTGAGTAAATATGTTTATAATTGATTGAGCTAATTTTTATTAAATAAACTTTGGTTTTATGAAATTGCAATACTAAATATTTTGCTAAAAGACAATCATATCCACTACTTGGTTTTAGATATAAAAGTCAAGGAAAAAACATTTTTTATGTTATTTTAAAATAAATATCATATGAAACTGTAACAGTTTACTTCCTGCATGTAATAACGTTATATTTGTAAGAATATTGCAACTAAAAAATTCTAAGATAAGTTATATAAACTATAATTATATTTTCTTACTAAATAAGCCCGCTTTTATTTGCAGGTCTTTCAAAGTTTACTGTAAATTGGTTAATTATATTCCGGAAATTTTAATATATTTGTATATTGCATTAAAATATAAAAACGATAAATTTATTTACAATTAATATTAAAATTATCTATTTAGAAATGAAACGGCTTCTTGGATCTATCTGAACGGAACTTCATTTTCTTCCACTACGCCATAAATAAACGCTAAATTACACTATAACTACACCAGTTGTTTACGCAAGAAAAGAGTTACTTTAATTAAAATTTCTCAGTTAATTATAAACCTTCCTTCTGATACACTTTAATGTTAGTTGAAAGTTAATTTATTTGAGTAACACAAATGTTTGAATATTATACTAAAATTAATTTTATTCTAAAATGCAAACACCACAAAAATAAGCACTTTATTGCAACTCTGTGTTAAAACCAAACCAAATCCATAAAATTCTATACAATAACCACAACATGTGGGTGTCATGCACAAAAAGTCAGTGACATCCCTATATTTTATAGACAAAGATTATATTTATGGAATAGGTACAAAGGGCCGAATGTCAAAGGGCCGAATGTCGAAGGGCCGAATGTCGAAGGGCCGAATGTGTCGAAGGGCTGAATGTCGAAGGGCCGAATGTCGAAGGGCCGAATGTGTCGAAGGGCCGAATGTGTCGAACGGCCGAATGTCGAAGGGCCGAATGGGTCAAAGGGCCGAATTTGTTTTTTCTTTTTAGAAATATAATTTTTTAAATTTGTTGTTCTGTAACAAAAAAAAATATTTTAGGAAAACATATAAGAATATTTTTATATTTTTTTATTTTTCATATTTTTTTATAGAATATTTTGTAAATTTTTTTTTTTATTAAACATAAATGAATTTCTTATGAATTTATGTATTTTAATATTTTTCACCTTTGAATATGTATGAAATTTCACGTATCCGGTCAGCGATACATTTTGGTGAAGGAAAATGTTGTCATGCGCCACCAGAGACATTCGGCCCTATTTGTCAGCCTTCTGATAATAGGTATATGGTGCAAAAAATAAAAAAATAATTAAATTCAATAATTAAATTAATTAAAAAAATAATAAAAAAGGAACAGCTTTAGTATCGCAGTCAAATTTTTTGACAGTCTGAGCGACGGTGGCGCCACTTTGATCAAAAGCGGAATTTTACAACTTTAAAAGTGTGTCTTTGCTTAGCACTTTTTGTGTCTCAAGCTAACTCCATCTATCGGAATAAAAATGAATCAAAATTTAAAATTTTACGTTAAGCCGTGATAAAATAATTTTTAATAAATTAAACAAGGCAAATCTCTGGTTGACAATATTGAAATTACCGTATATTTGATTTGAATTTGTTTATGCTTTGTCAACCTTGCAGACACAGATCAAAGAGAAAGTATCGCTCGTATCGCTTCTTCTGATAGATGTACCACAAATGTTAGCTTAATTCGTTGCGTAAGAGAGGAATCTACGAATACATAGAATCGAATTAAGCATTTGATTTGAATCTGCGTATGCTTCATCAACCTTGCAGACACAGATCAAATAGAGAGTATCGCGCATATGTACCACAAATGTTAGCTTAATTCGTTGCATACGAAAGGAATCTACGAATATATAGAATCGAATTAAGCATTTGATTTGAATTTGTGCGTGCTTCGTCAACCTTGCAGACACAGATGAAATAGAAAGTATCGCTCGTATCGCTTCTTCTGATAGATGTACCACAAATGTTAGCTTAATTCGTCGTGTAAGTCCCTATATTATTTCAAATTATTTTGCATCAACAGCATACAAAAATTCCTTGGGCTGAAGGGTGAACCATCTCAAAAATGACGAATTTAAATTACGAATATTTAATAATAATCGCAAGTGACTTAATAAAATTTAATTTGATTATAAACCATATATTTACATTTTGATTTTAAATTAATCATTTAAAATTATTTATTTTACTAAACATTTAAAAACAGTTCATATGTTACAAACTCAAATTTATTTTATTTATAAAAATATGTCTAAGATGGCAGTCAATTAAATTAACAATTTTTTAGTTAAAATTATAACCACCAAAAAAAAAATGTAGAAAAATTTAATCCAAAAGCGGAAAAAATTATAAATAATATATAAAAAATTGAAATTTATCTAAAATGGCGAGTGATATGTTTCCAACTTTATTTAAAATTATGACCATTTTGAAAAAAAAATCGCGATAGTCAATTTTGACTGCGATACTAAAGGCTAGCCAAAAAAAAAATATATTTCTAAAAATAAAAAAAAATAAAAAAAAATTCGGCCCTTCAACCCATTCGGCCCTTCGACACATTCGGCCCTTCGACACATTCGGCCCTTCGACATTCGGCCCTTCGACATTCGGCCCTTCGACACATTCGGCCCTTCGACACATTCGGCCCTTCGACATTCGGCCCTTCGACACATTCGGCCCTTTGAAATTCGGCCCTTCGACATTCGGCCCTTCGACATTCGGCCCTTTGATATCATACCATATTTATATCTTGTAAAATATACAATTTTTGATTAGACCATAACCATAATAATAAAAGCTGCAGACAAGTCTGACACTCGCTGTATCTAAAATATTAAGTTCATATATTTTGAATTACCAAAAAATTAATTTACTCAATTATAAATGTTTAAAAGTGATTTCATCTAATTTAATTATATTTTTCTCGAAAATCTGAAATTCACCTTAAGTATAATAAAACATTAAATTAAATTAATTTTGCATTTCATTATTTTTGATAATATTTTAATTATATTTTTCGTAAAATGATAACAAGAAACCGATTAAGATAAATTGTTTTTTGATTCTTATACTCTATATATATATATATATATATATATATATATATATACCATATATTAAATTAGGTTGTTGACATTTTACCTGATAACTGATTAAGATAGGCGTCGTGAAAATAAAATAAATTTTTGTGGGAGGTATTTTTTCTAAACAAAAATGAAGGATCTTGAATTTAATTAACGTAATCATAAATTTTTCGAAACAAACAAAATAATTACGTTTATATTTTTGAATAATTGGTTTGATAAGATTTTTATCGTGAACATATCTCTTTAAGCAATATTAGCACGTTTCACATCAACTTTCATACACCTCAGTTTATTAGCATAATATAGTAGAAATATAAATATTTTATTGCTGTTGTGTACGAATTAAATTAAATTCATGATGATTGTCACGTATGGGTAATTAAAATTGTAGTTAATTCTTATAACTGTCAACTATAATGGTTTTAAGACATTTTAATTTAATAAAAGTCATTGGTTTAAGTAGTTTTAATTAATTTAATTAGCTAGGCTATTTTTTAATTATTATTAATATTCTAATTGTATAAATTTAAATATTTTGACCACTAGTTGGCGCCGAACAGCGCGGGTTTTTTGTTTTAATTAACGGTAATTAAGATTATTGGACTGGAACATGCGGGTGTGAAACACGAGAATCTAATTAATACAGTAGAATTTTTAATATTAAACAAGCAGTTCTAGGATTTTTTTTTATAACAGGATTCATTCATATATTGGTGAATAAAATACTGAATACTGTTGAATACAAATGATGTAATTAAGCGTTCACACCTATAAAGAAACTTTAATAATTATTGTATAGCAATATTTATTTATATGTGTTAGAAATATTAAATTTTCAATGTCGTTTTGGTTTATTTCGGAATATTTCAACTACTTCCACCAAATCATCACGTCCAGGTTCCGCCGTAACGACCCGTATGTTTCCAATTTTGAAACAATCTATAAGATTTCGTCATTTATGCCTCTACTGAATATATGTACCATACGGTACATACCGTAAAAAATTCGGAAATAAAATATTACCCAAATTTTTTCGTAAATTCATGTTACGTCAGCCCTTTTGATCGAAATTATTTTGTTCTGGATTTCTCAATATTGGCTTATTCTTGTGAAAAGAGACAATTTTAAATCAACCAAAGCTAATACTCGACTAAATGTATGTCTAGTTTGGAAAATAGTCTAAAGTGGGCATTTCGTTGTTACCCTCAATAGAAGATGTGCGTGAGTAACTGTACACTAATAGGGTTGTACTTAATAAACACATTTTTACTAACCACTTGTTTTTTATTTCGCAAAATTTGCGCGAAAAACAAGTGGTTAATAAAAATGGGTTTATTAAGTATAAGTGTGTTTCGCCAAGTGCCTACGGCAAATAGCGTAAGAAGTAGGTTGTGGTTAAAGCTAAATAATTATTTCACATTATCAACGCAAAATTGGTGATTTTTAAGGAAAGTGTTGTAGCCAGTGAGTAGTAAATTCAGTGAGCTAGTGATGGATTCAGAATTAAAATTTAAATCGCTCATAAGCACACGGGCGTTAATCATCAAAAGACAAATAACGAAGTTATATAATTATGTGGGTGCGGCAGTCGATAAATAAGACATTGATGGGTTCCAAACGAAGTTATCTCGTGCGAAGCTGTTGTTAAGGCAATATGAAGATGTTGAAAATTCGATATTTGAGATCGCCCCAGACAATGAAAGTGGCATGATCGATTTCTCCAAACAATATTATGTCGTAGAAGCACGTTTAAATCGGTTCATCCGACAATATAACGCAGCTAATCCAAACGAATCGAACGCAATATCAAATATCACCATGAACCAAAGCATGACTCAGCCAATAGAAGTACGACTGCCTAAAATTAATATTGAACCATTCTCTGGCCAATACACGGAATGGCAATCATTTTATGATTTAAACGTTAAGATCATTCACGAAAACAATAATTTATCACCGGCGCAGAAGTTTCAATATTTAAGGGGTTACCTGAAGGGTGATGCGTACAATCTTTTCAAGCATTTGCCAATTACGGAGACTAACTATTTCGAGGCATTTCGCAAGTTATGTACCAGATACGAGCGTAAGAAACACACCGCATACAGGCATTTGTCAGGAGTTTCATGAATCAATCGAATATTCATCAGGCGACTGCAGCAAATTAAAGAAAGTTGCTTGACACTTCGGACAAAGTAGTAAGTGTCCTGAAGGCGCTATAAAGAAGGAAGCAGAATCACGCGAAGTGTGGTTGGTTTACATGTTGGAGGAGAAATTGGATGCTGAAACTCGGTCATTATGAGCACAAACATCGTGTGAAGATGATTTACCAACATTGGAAAGCCTTTTTAAGTTTCTGCTAATTCGGACTGATGCACTAGAATCTGTTAGGCCATTCACAGTCAAGCGGTCAGTAAATCAGTGGTTGTCGAAATCGTTTGTCACCACAGATGTAAGTTGCGGTTCTTCATGCAATTCCGATTACTCAATAGCGGACGGTGAGGAATGCAAGCAGTCATCAGTTTCGGAGCATCGACAAAGTATTCAATCCAAAACGTTTGACACAATATATAAAAGCCGCCGTTCCTTATGCAATTCGAATCGTTCATTAGCCGGACTGTGACAAATTCAAGCAGTTATCACTCTCGGAGCGTCGGCAAAGTGTTAAACCTGCAAACCGTTGTTTTAACTGTTTAAAACTCAATCATCCAGTATTCAGATGTCTGTCGAGAAGTATATGTCATAAATTTGTGGACAGAAGCATCAATTGCTTTTGCACTCCAATGAACGCTTAAACTCAGACAAACCACCGGTAACGACAGCACATGCTAGTACAGCATCAAGTTGCATCTTACCAACCGAATTGGTCACTACAGTCGATGAGCATGGCACGGACTATGAATTTCGAATACTACTAGATTCAGGTTCCATGTCTACACTAATTTCCGACAGATTATGCAATAAACTCAAGTTACATAGACAACTCAATCGTACCGTAGTGTCTAGTATTAGCGGATCCGGTACTCAAACAACCAAGGGAAAAGTAATGGTTACTCTCAAATCGCGCATTAATGGTCAATCTCAAATCAAAATTGAAGCGTTTGTAATGGCTAAGTTGTGTTCCAAGGTACCTGCTTGTTCGTTCAGTTATAATCTACCACATGTAAACTTATTACTAGCAGATCCTAGTTTTAACTTGGCGCAAGAAATAGATTTAATTCTCGGTGTACAACATGTAAAACTATATTTGGTTGGGTAATAGGAGGAAAAGTAGAAACAAATGCATTGGCTACAATATCGGTAAATCTAGGCACAACAGAAGTACGACAAGAAAGAGAGATGAGCTACTTCAACAATTTTGGGAAATTGAAAATATCCCAAATATCAAACGACTAACCGTGGAAGAAGAACAATGCGAGAAAATATTTGACGAGACCACATACCAAGACAAGCACGGGAGGTTCATTGTTAACCTACCGATGAAAGACGAGATCGAGCCGCTGGGAAAGTCTTTAAACTTAGCGTCATCCAGACAAAGAGCAATGGAGAAAAAATTTAGTAGAAATCCAGAATTTAAAAGCTTCTACATCAAATTCATGGATGAGTATAAGCAGCTAGGACATATGAAAGATGTAACAGATGAAGAGATACAAGACTTCAATTATTTACCTCACCATGGCATTGCGAAAAGAACAACAAGTGGGTTAACCAAATTTAGAGTAGTATTTGACGCATCTGCGAACCCGTCCAATGTTATTTCATTGAATGATACTCTCATGGTTGGACCTACAGTGCAGACAACGCTATATGCAATAATATTACGTTTCCGGTTGCATAAAATAGCAATTAGTGCTGACATCGAAAAAATGTGCCGGCAAGTTATGGTCAGAGAAGCATTTATGAAACACCAAGCAATTGTATGGAGGAAAAACGAGAATAGCGCAATGCAGCATTACACGCTAACAACTTTAACATATGGTACTGCAGCAGCTCCGTGCCTTGCAACGAGAGTTCTAAACGGGGTTGCGAATATTCATAGTAAAACGTATCCTACGGCCGCGACCACACTGAAAGAATGTACATATATGTTGATGATATTATGGCCGGTGCAGATATTATGTCGACCAAGCTATCGAGTTAAAGAATCATCTGGTTAAGATGCTAGCACACACTGGAATGAGATTAAGGAAATGGTTTTCCAACTCGGAAACTTTTCTACAAACCACACCAATAGACGACAGAATGGAATCGCTTAAAAATTTGTCACGAGACGGGATAATAATAATGGTATTAGGACTGCACTGGAATCCCAAATTGGATGCTTTTTCTTATCATGTAAGACTGGGCACCCTGGTGTTGACAAAGCGAAAATTGTTATCCGAATGTAGCCAAATGTTCAATTAGGATGGCTTTTTATTTCAAAGACTTTGGCCAATTTCTGTTGACTGGGACGAACCACTACCTCAAGAAGGTGAGCAGAATTGGCTATATCAGAGAGCAATTACACTACCTAGAGCAGATTCAAATAACGAGATGGTTGAGAACATCTGGCCAAAGCATCGAACTTCATGGTTCCTGTGACGCCAGCGAACGAGCGTATGTAGCTGTCATTTACGTGAGGCATCAGACTGATCCAGATACCTGATCAATGAAGTTTAATAGCGGCGAAATTAAAGGTGGCTCCAGTGAAAAAGAAAGCGGTGGCTCGATTGGAATTATGCGCAGCCCATCACTAAACTACTTAAATCCATAAAAGAAATACTAGAGGAATACTAAGGACCGACTCAACTTAAATGTTGGACTGACTATCGCATGTACAATAACATGGCAAACCATTGTAGGAAATCGAACGTCCCAGATTCTGGAGGGGACGAAACTCGATAATTGGTGGCATGTGCCTACAAAGGATAATCCGGTAAACTGTGCTTCACGAGGTCTTCTACCAACTGAAATGGTTAACCATCAACTCTGGTGGAGTTCACCACCTCGGTTATATTGTCATTCAAAAACTTGGCCAAAGGAGCAAAATAACTACTATACGAACGAAGAGGGGCGCCCAAAATTCTACATGACACTAACAGAATGTCAAGATAATAAAATTGTCCTTAAGTTAATCGATAGATTTTCTAATTTCAGAAAAAAACCAAGAATCACAGCGATGGTTCACAGATTTGTAAATAACATGCGTAAAAGAGAACTGAAACTTTCAGGGCCATTTGCAGTACGCGAGTTAAAAGATGCGATCAAACAAATGTGTAAACAAACTCAATCCGAATACATGCAAATTGAATTGTTGGCAGTTCAACGGTGCGAAGCACTACAGGGTCCACTAAAATTGCTACACCCATTTATTGACGATGAAGGGTTAATGAGAGTGGGAAGCCGAATTCAGCAGTCGCACGTAGATTACGACAGAAAACAAGTAGTACCACTATCAAGACTACCCAAGTTGATTATTAAGAATTATCATAATCGATATCACCACGCAGGGTTCCAATTCTTGTCATCGATATTGCGGCAAAAATTTTGGCTAATAAAAGGAAAACAACTAATGCGACAAGCGATTAGACAGTGTCAACCGTGCTTCAGAGCAAAACTAGTTCCAATGATACAAGAAATGGGAAATCTACCGAAATTTAGAGTTCAGCACATTCGAGCGTTCCTTCAAGTGGGTACTGACTTTGCTGGGCCAATTCAAATATTCAATAAGAGGGGTAGAGGTCAAAAAGCATTTTAAGCGTACGTGTGCTTGTTTGTGTGCACATCGACGAAAGCAGTGCATATAGAGCTAACAACAGACCTTACAAAAAATTCGTTTCTGGCTGCACTAAAGAGATTTGTGTCATTCACAAAATCGACGTGTCAATTTTTCTTATCTGCAGAATCGAATTGATACAAATTGAACCCAAATTTTAGTTCATCATCCTGCTAGTGTCTGGCAAGAAACACAATTTGGGTCCTAACATCGAAGAGTCAGGAAAACGACGGATGGTAACACTACTTGGCCCAGAAATTGTCAGAATATACAAAGGTGTCCCAGATGTGTATAAAGCAAGGTGATTCGATACAGAAGATATCTGATCAAAGTAATCGCAAATTTTGACATCTATTTGGTCACCAAAACTACTGCGGGATCTAAAACGATTAATTGCTATTTCTCGGGTTTCCGAACTGACGATTACAAAATTTATATATATGCACATCAAATCTCAATTAAATAATAAATTAGGAAACTGAAAATGGTGAATAGTAAAATTTATATAAAATATAATTAAAAATTCTTAATTTTTTCATATTGATGCTGTATAAGACAGCGGAAATTCGCCTGCGGAAAATAACATACACCGATATATTCACCACAAGTTGCAGCATTATCACAAAACATATTTCACAAAATAAAAGATTCCGATATAATCAGTTGATGCTGGACTAAACTTGGCCATTTCATAACTATTCCTTATAAAATTGGACTCTAGATTGATTTTCGATTAAAACATAAATTTAAGATGAAAATTTAAATTGATTTTGAGCTAGAGAGAACTCGGCTAATTGTTAATTAATAATTGTAAAAATTGTATATTATAATATTTGGCACAAGTTTCTGAAATAGGTCAATGATATGTGCTTCTCGTCCACTTTAAAAAATTAGCAGGGTTGCGTTGAAATTTTGGATGGAGAACTTACAAATTAAATAAGAAAATTAAAAGAGAATATCGTTTAGAATTCTCTATGAAAATTTGATTTGTTGCGGTCAAATAATTTATAGCAGATAGCTTAGGTGATGCACTCTCACTTGGAAAATTTGGACAAAATTTATCTGTTAGAATTTTCACAGTAGTATATTTTTTAAAAAAAAATTATCGATTAGAATTTTAACTAAATTTTTTTTATTTCAGCCAAGGTCATTCTGTGACTAGTTATTGGCTAGAAACTTGAATGAACTTAAATCAGAAACAAATTCTACAAAGTTTTAGTTAAATAAAATTTATTCGAAAAATTTTCCGTGTAAAGTCTCAGTACGATCTTAGCTAGAAAAACCACCGAACCTTTTGGTTTCTAACGAGAGTTTTAGAGATAATGGCCAGGAAATAAATCATATGGTCGCAGAAAATCAAAACATTATATTTAAATATCTAACCGATAAATTTTCTCCCTATTTCCCACGTAGGCTCAACATAACGTAAGCTATCATAAAAAAAATTAATTGATTACCTGTGGAAAATTTTACGATATTAGTGTTAATCTGAATTTTAATTATTTAATCGCAAAAAATCTAAATATTACTTAAAGAATTCTAAACGATATTCTCCTTTAGTTTTTATTAATTTTCAATCCAAAATTCAAAAATAACTCTGCACAGCTATTTTTATATTAACTTCAGTGTCATTGGCTTATTTCAGAAACTTGTTCAAAATACATATTAGAATTACAATACAGACATGCAAATTTTACAATTATTAGTTAAGAATTAGCGGCGTTCTCTCCAGCTCAAAATCCATTCTAATCGTGTACAATGAGCAGTACCGGAACTTCATCTAAAATTTAAGTTTTATTCAAAATAAATCTAGAAAAAAAATTTCATAGAGATTCGTTATGAAAAAGCCAAGTTTAGGCCAGCATAAACAGGTTTTATCATTTAGTCCAAAACTCACTCTAGGGATTGTTAATACTGCTAACCAATAATATCATCGTAATTTGTTTAGAAATATTGGAGAAAGACGAAGCCTTATAAAATTTCAAAATTTCATATATCGACTTCCTTTACTTCGGAGATCAGTCCACTTGTCATTTTAAGAAATTTTATGTCGTTGTGATATTTTGTTTCGCTGGAAAATTTAATTTTGTGAAAAAGGGGTTCAAAATAAATAAAAAATGTACGCTGCGTTTCAGCCTCCCATATGTGTTAAAATTTGTTAATGCGAGTATAAAACACCTGGATTACAAAAAACCTTATAATGTACGGTAAACATATGGTAAATTTATAAAATTGTTTATAATTTACCAGGGTGTACAATGTCCAGCTACAATTAGTTTAATTATAATTTTGCAAAATTAATTATATTTAATAAACTAGTTTTATCCGATTATGTAAATTTTTATAATTATTTGCCCATTTTTAAACATCATACTCCATCCATCGCCTACCACATAGTGTTCCGGCTTTGGTAGACTCAATGTCACCTTGCATTACAATTTACGCTACTATATTAAAAATATAATAGCTTATTATATTAATTATTTTAATATTTATTTTTATATTTTTAAAAATATGTAATTTTTCTAGAAATAAAGTTTGTTATAAATGTTTATCATTATCAACAATAATGATTATTTAATGTAAATTAAGCGAATATCCGCAAATAATGTAATTATGGTAAAAATGTTAATTTATTTATTTATAAAAATAAATTTCAGGTGTTAAGACTAATTTTTTCATTATAATTAGAAAATTAAGCAAATTATACGATAATTGGACAGGTTTATATATATTTATATGATTTCATGTATATGCTGTTGGCACAATTAACACATATGGTTTTCTTGGAATATCAACAACGTTGTTCATTATGCGTCCATAAATATTTTCAATAAAGCACCAACAAGTCTCATAAAAAAAAATTATAATGCAAATTCTAATTAAATTATAAGCAAGATTTGCCTATACATTTCATTAGCATAGAAGCGGCGACACCGGGTCTAGTCATCGTTGTACCACAAAACTGCTTTACTGTGATGGAAATACAATAATCTTTTGTATTCTATTTTGGAATACAGCATCATCATCTATAATAGATTCGGCCATATACATATTGAGATTAATTTTTGTATCTGGAATGTCATATAAATTTTATTAAATTTGAATAAAATGTATTAGTATTTTTTAGATATTGTTTGAGTCATAAATATTTTATTGATCGGAACCTCGTTGATGTGTTTGCATGTTAAGACATTTAAAGATTAATAAAACCTATGTTGTGAAATGATTAGAAATAAGTTTGTTGAATATGAGTGGAAATCCATGTATATCGAATGGACAAGATCAAAAGAATAAATCTGTTTGTTGCGTACCTCAGTACAGTTACAAAAAACTTGGGGAGAATGAGGTCCTGGACTCATACCTCCACAAACAGATGGTGGTCTGGTGCTCAGAATTTCTTAGTTTATTGAAATTCCATAACACCGCGGTAAAAAGATTACAGAGCCTGTGTATTAGTGGTTGTCAAATAATTATCATCTGTTCAAGGAGCAGAGATCTAATGATCAAGTGCTTTCGCCTTTGAAAAACACCATAATGTTCAAATAAATCCTTTATTAAGATACTCGAGAACAAGCTAGTTGTTGCGGTAATTGCCAGGGTCATGCATGGTTGTGGAATAGTGCACGATAATTTGGGTATGCTCGAAAAGAGTCTAGCTACCTCCAACCTGATAATTCTTTGGATAACCGAAACATGACGGTGCCGTAAGTAAATTAAAAACCTTGGTGGATCCAAGCTTTCATACAGCACGTGCTTAAATTTTAGAGAAACTTGGTTGCCAATTAGGGATATGGAAAATATTACAGATAAGCAACCTAGAGCATCCATTTTCCAACTGAATTTGGAGAGTTAGAATAGCCAAATTTTACTAATTTGAATTTTTATTGCTAACTAACAGAAACGCTGGTAGATATCTAAAAAAAATAAATTGCGAAATCAACGTGTACAAAACTAATGAATGTCAAAAATAAGTATATCTTGTAATAGAGGAAGACAAATCTGGTGGTATCCGCAGCTTGTTGATTTGGCTGAACCATCACAGATAGCATGACAGTCAGTCGCACAAATAAAACCGAACGTATGAACTGTTTACCGGATAGGAAGATTGTTGTCGATTAACCGAGACCCGCACAATCTTGGTGGCCTATTCTTGTGGCTTCTGCGAAAGATAACTGTACCCTCATGCAGAATGCCCATCGTTGCGTCTGCTGTAAGGCACGTTGTTCAATATAATTCAATTTGGGCCAAAACAAATCGGCTAGCATTTCATTTAATAAAAATCCGAACCAAACGCCGCTGGTCTAAAATCCGCACCAAACAGTAAATTTTTGTAGCATTGCCACTTGGTGAATTTGGTGTGGGTTGACGTTGTCCTATATACGAAAATTTTGCTTGGTTACATTGCCATTAATCCAAACATGCGCCTCGTAAAGCTGATTTTTCGGCCTAAATTGGGGTTCTCTTTCAAAGGTTCCGAAGCTCAGCCATCGAGGAAACAGCGTTGTTTATAGTCATGAACTTTGACCTCTGTGACCCTATTCTGTCTGTCCCTGGGAATAGGGAATTGGAAAAAATATTTACATAGCATTTTTGTCTAAATTGTATTTTTCTGGCGTACTGAAGGAATAAGTTTATTGCAAAAATTTTCGAAACAAAGTGAATTGGGAAACTTTTGTTCCACAAAACTTTTATTGGGAATAATATTTTCCCATTTCACTTTGTTTCAAAAATATTAACACGAAACATGTTCCCTCAGTAGGCCAGAAAAATACAATTAAGAGAAAAATGCTATGAAAATATTTTTCCCAATTCCCTATTCCCAGGGAAAGACAGAATAGGGCCACTGGATCAGTTGGATCTTGTGCGGTTATAGGCCCAAGTCCAAATGCAGAAATCGCCAAGTTAAAGCCTATGAAAGGCCGAGTTCTTGTGCACAACATGGAATTGACCGCTTTAGGTTCTCCTGTTAACTTTCATGGATCTGGCTTGTCTCGAATTTGGCCTCCAAATGTTGTAAAGTCGACTTTACCGCCTCTGCCGTAACATAGAAACAGTGTGCGCAATGTTTGTACTAATGAACACTCACTTTGTTACTTGCCATAGTGGTTTGGCATCAGTGAATGAAAAATACAACAGATTAGAAAGCCGCCACCAAAACATCATGGTCGCCACAGGCTGCCAACATCGATCGACCCACCCAAATTAAAAAACTCTTATGTTGATATTTCTTAATATAAGAAAGAGGTTTGGTGAATCCCGAATGTTTGAATGTAGGACTCCAAACAATATACTTTTACATTCAAAGGAATCAAGTAAGATTCATTTTAGCATTTAAAATATAAATAAACTTTGTTTTTGCTTCAAAAGCAAACATTTTACTCGAAGAGAAATATATCCCACCTGAAATTAGTAAAAACCTACTAGCGGCGAAAAGTTTAAGTAACTCTTAGGGTCCGTATTTTTAAACGTAGATAGAAACAAATCGGCGGATTTATCGTTTCTTTCGTACTTTACACGTAGATAAATCCACTGATTGAAACCTGGATTAAAAACGTATCCACAAATTTATACCTCGATGTTGATATCTTAAACAGTGGCTACATTATTTTCAAAAATTCTGAAATAAAAAACGTCAAATGTTAAAAATTTATTTCAGTTTTGAATAATCAGTTTTTAACAGATATGGAAAATCTCGGTAATTCATCTTCATCAGACTAAGAGTCTATTGATACAGAATATGAGATTTTATTAAGTCGACGAATAAAACGATCAAAAATATTCCATGAAAGAATTGATATGGATTATTATAACGCTGAAGAATTTAGGATGCGATTCCGAATTTCAAAAAAAGGGGTTCATTATTTGTAACACATTTTAAGAAATGACATTGAACCCTTTAAGTTTCTTGGGTATCCGTTAACCACAATACAACAAATTTTGGTTTGATTGAGGTATTTTATAACGGAGTCATTTCAAGCAGTGTTCAAGGATCTAATAGGATTAAGACAGAATAGGATTAAAACACAAGCAATATGTGATGCAGAGGGTAAATTTGCAAGTTAGTGTTTAAATTTACCATGTTAAAATCAATCCATTAATATTTTTTTGCGTTTCTCTGTTTAGGTAATTTGGATCATCACATGATCAAACCATTTTTAATTTCTCTCAAATTAAGGTTCAATTTGAGCAGAATGAATTCAACAATATGGTGCTGATTTGTGATTCCGGCTATGGATGCAAAATTTATTTAGTTACCCCTTACAGATTTCTACAAAATATTTTGCAGGAAAGGTACAATCGAGCGAATACATTAACCAGATCAATAATAGAAAGAAAATTTGGGCAGTGGAAGAGAAGTTTTTCAGTACTGGCAATAAGAACGGTTTTATTTTACTTTTCATCCACTCTAATCGTTTTCCTTAGAATCGCAACTAAAGCTACAAAATACGTTGACAATAATTGTGGTAACGGCAGTTCTCCACAATATTGCTATTACAATAAAAGAGGAAAATGCTCCCGTCGATGAAGATATTAATGAAATTTTCGTGTATTTCCTGATATCCATTAAATTAAATTAAATAAATTAATTTCCAATTAATTAATTTATTCATATTATGTTTTAATTCAAGTATCACATATAAGTTTTATAAGAATCGCATCCCAAGTTTTTTTTTTTTTTTTTAAACTGAATATGTCCTTTTGTTCTCTACTATGTTTTGCCAAGTGTCCCAGCAAGTAATTTTAATTGGAAAGTCGAAATTGAAAAACAAAGATTTTGGTCTCATTCAAAAATACCACAACAAAATCCGTGGATTTATCCACTTTTAAAATTACCAAAAGTAGCCTTACCTGAATCAGTGGATTTCCGAAAACCGCGGATTAATCCTATGATTCATCCATGTTTAAAAATACGGTCGTCTACGCGTATATTTCATAATTGTCTACATGTTGGGGTCGAAAATACCGTAGACAATTGATTTATGAGTTGATTATAGGTTATAAATTTTTGCGTTGTTGTTTTCACTTTTTTTATATCTACGAAGTCGCCATCATATAGTTTTCTAGTATGAATTGGGGTTTGCCTATATATTGGAAATTTAAATAATTATTTTCACAAAATAAATAGGTAAAATTATTTCGTTTGAAATGATTCAAAACATATTCCAATTGTTAATTCGCATTATCATCTGAATTTACCATTTAAAAGGTCAAATATTACTAAATATTGCTAAACAAATAGATAATTGTTGAGTGTTTACCAGAGAAATTTAATTTTTACCTCAGAAGTCACAAGTTCAATGTTTCTTTCGAAGATATGCAAATTTAGAGAAATTATTCTAAACTGTAAAAAAAACTATGGATTTTGTCATTTTCATGTACAACAAATAGAAATACATGCAGCTACAAAAATACCAGCTCCACCGTCCTGATAATTAAATTTATAATAACCGTCGATCTACAAATTTGTATGTTTAAGTTAGTTGGTTCTCCCAGAAATCAGTGGCTACAGCCTGGAGTTTGGAACAGTGATACTGCTTGAAATTTAAATTGCACAAAGAATGATCACCTTTAAATTAAGTTTCATCGAGCGTAATTAAAAACTATTTATTGAGCCAATAATAACTATTTTAATAAAGTTGTTAATGGATTAGGCTCGTTTTTATCTTCTATATATATAAAAATGGTGTAAAAAATGTATGTGCGCATCAGTTGAAAACAGCTGAACCGATTTGGCTCAATATTTTTTTGTTGTGTTCGCAATTCCCAGGAGATGGTTCTTACGAAAGAAAATTTTGAAAAAATCCACCAGAAATGTCGGCAAACCCGGAAAATCGAAAAAAAGCTTTTTTATATGAATTTTGTATGTACGTTTTGTATGAGACAGGTGGTGCAGCGGTTAAAGCTTCGGCGCTTGGCTAGGAGGTACTGGATTCGAATCCCACCGGAGGCTGCATGTAATTTTTTTTTGTTTTTTATCCAATCTATTTATTTTACCTATTGATTTTCTCTATCTATCTATCTAAAAATCAATTGCCGTGCGTTAGTCTCGCAAAAATTCGAGAACGGCTAGACTGATTTGGATGATTCTTTTTTGCTTTGTTCGTCTCAATACAGTGGTGGTTTATGAAAAATAACATAAAAAGCAAAAAATAACATAAACAAAATATTTTTTTTTTGTAAGAATTTAGTGTGTACACTCTGTATGTGACACGTGGTGCATTGGATAAAGCTTCGGCGCTTGAGGCGGGAGGTACTGGATTTGAAAATCCAATTATAACATATATGTCAAATAATTGTAAAAAAAAATAAAATACAAATTCGGCCGAACCGATTTGACTGATTCGTTTTTTGTTGTGCTCGCAATTGCCAGTAGATGGTTCTTACGAAAGAAAATTTTTGAGAAAACTATCTGCAAAAGTTGGAAAGTTCGGAAAATCGAAGAAGGTCATTTTGGACGGGATTCTGCAAGTACCCGATTCAGATGGTGTTTTGGAAAAGAAAAATTGTAAAATCTGAGTGGAAAACAAGAAAATTCCGAAAAAAGTTGAAGAAAATTGAGTTTTTTTTTTGAAATTTTAATTTTTTTTCCATATTTTGATGAATTTGGGCGATGTAAAGCGTGAAAAGTCGATGCGAAGCTTGAAAAATATTAGAAAATCACGAAATAAATTGATAATAACACAAAGTTAACGAGATAACAAAGAGATAGCGTTGAAGTGCGGTCATTAATGCCACAACCCAGTAGATGGAGTTGTACGTTGACTTAGGCATTGTGCATTTTGACAGGTTTCCTTTTCGTATAAAGCACCCAACAGTTGGGAACATGTTGAGTAAAATCGAAGGCAACGTTATGAAAATGTTTAGTACTACGAAATTTTTAAGTCAAATTGACGATGATGTTACCAATCATGATAGGTGACCTGAAAGCGCCCATATTGTCATTTTCTGCGTGAGCATGTTATTTTTCTTGCTGCTATTAAATTGAAAATTTGAGTATAATTAACTGCTTGTGATATTCAGTTCGGTGTGATTTTTACGATCTCAGTAATTTTTTCCAGAAATTGTAACCATTATTACCGTATTCAGCTTTTATTATTTGGAAAAAAATATCTAGTATAATTTCCATTAATTGTCTCCATTTTTTCAACCGGAGATGCTTATGCTTATTTTTGAAAAATTTTAACAAAATTTTTAATCGAATAAATTTACTTTGGAAAAGGAAGTTGACAAGAAAATTCCATTTTTAGATTTACGTTTGATCCATGAGCCTGATGGCAAAATTTATTTTGATTGGTATCACAAATATAGTTGGTCTGGTAGATACTTAAAATTTTCATTCTTGGCTTCCTACTTCCTATAAAATTAATACAGTAAACATTTTGGCTCAACAAAATTTAAAACTTTCAGATCTCGAATTTCACAATAAAACACTAGTTCAAAAATTATAATTTCAAAATTGTCGGTAATTCTTCAATTTATTTAAACGATTGTCTTTTTTCTAAACTTAGAGATCCTTTACCACTCAATCAGCAGTCAAATTTAATTTATGGAGCTAAATGTAACTGTAACGTTGTTTATACGGGTCAAACGAAACAATTTTTGGAAAAAATTATTTAATAACATAAAAGTGGTGTAAATAAAGATGAAGAACAAGGTACTATAGTGCGCTTACTAAACATTTAAAGAATTCAGGTTACATATTATTTAGCCTAAATAATGTTAAAATATTATATTAAATCTATCATTAATTTTATAAATATAAATAATGATTGCGCTTACATTGGCAATTGCTACAATTATTTTGTCTAATTTCGTTTTTTGTCTACTTTATTTCTTTGCTACATTTATTTCTTTGCTTAATTTATATATAAAATTTTCATTTTTAATTTTTTTAATAATTTTAAAATCATATTCATATTTTATATACTTGTTTGTAAAATTTACTTTAAAATTTACTTTGCATTTGCTATTTGGAAAAAATTGTACTTACTGAATAAGCTTTTTATTTGTTTTTAAGAAATTTATATATAAGCAGGGCCATATATTAACGGGGCTGCTTGTATGAAAATTAAAGCTTTCGATAAGGGTACCCAAATGGCTATTTTGTATGGAAAAATGGCATTTTCGGATGTTAAATTATCACATAAAATGAAGTTCATTTTACAATTTAATTATTCATGAATATAGTATATTTGTTTAAGTTCATTTGATTTTAATTTCACACCATAGAAATATCGAGAAATTATATAAAATAATATAATAAGTAGATGCAACGTTTGTTTAAACATATTGTGGCGTTGCTAAGTAATGTATATCTTAAGGTTAAATGCAAAAGATATTTAAGCTACGGTTCACCCGCATACGTATCAAAAACGTTCGGTTATAAATGAGTGCGATAGTTTTTCAATATTTAACAAACGCCACAGGTCAACGCGGATTACCTTATTTTTTTACCGCATGATGTACCACTTAATCGAAATTAATTTTCGAAACTGCCTCTACTAACTTTGAAAATATAAAAGATATGTATATAAATACTCGTAAATACAAAAGAAATATTCTCTACATTCTAAAAGTAAATTTCTTGTACTTTAATTTCAGTTAGTTTCAATATACCATATACATACTGCACAGCCCGATGATAAACCAAATTACCAAAAATTTCGAACCATATTAATTAAAACAATCAAAAATTTTTAAAACCAATTATTTTATTTTGTCAAATAAAACATAATTAAACATTTTAAAATTGAAAGTAAATATGTATATTTTTAAATTCATCATTTTTATAATTTTGGGATACACATCATAACAATATACAACAAATTCAAACTGCTTCCAAGAACAGTAAACAAATGTTGTAGTGAATCGTCAACATCTCAACACGTCAACATTTAAAAGTTAATTTTTTATGCCGTGTTGTTTTTGTTTAAACCCTAAACAAATCGTTTTTTATGTAATTTCCGGGTTACAACTGGATAACATAGAACATGTATTACTTCTGGAACATCTGCCGCAAAATTTTAAAATCTATGAAACTTAAATAAAACATTAAGTTAAATTACATAGTTGTAAGAAATTTGTTGTTTGCTACCCTTTAATTCCATGATTTAAAACCTCTTTATTTAAATCTAAAACTACATAACAAAAAATATAATAAAATCTTAATAATTTATTAATCAAAAATTTATGAGAAATAATTTAACGAAAATCATTAATTTATATAAAAAAAAACATTGCTCGATAACAATAAAATTATAATTGTATGGTAAAAATAAAATTGTACAAGAAATAATGACACATAATTTGTACACTGTCTATAATTTTATAATAATATTATCCTCGAAAATTATTATTGCACTAGCGTTGCCAATTTTCGTATCTTTGCATGATTGTTAGAAAAATGAGCTACGGCATCGTTTTGATTCTTTGAATAGTTATTCAAAAATATATTGCACCAAATATGGGCGCATAGTTTTAAAATTTCATAATTAGCCTGACATGTAGCGCAAATTTCATCTATGAATTGCATTTCACAATAATCTATTACTAAACTGATTACATATGTTTTTTGGTTCACTGATTGTAGAAATTTCTTTCTAAATTTGGGTATAGTGACCGTTTCAACAATTTGGTAAACTAAAATTCCAAATGACAGTGAAAATTCTGTTGGATATTTGAGTCCCCTGCGATCTAAATTTCGTATGTAAAACAAATCCAGTTCAATTTCCATTTGTAATTCCTTATCAATTATTAGTTTATTGATGCAGTCGGTGCAGTTTAGTTTTTCAGTGACTTTCTTCGAAACATATCCTGCCATATACATTAACGCGGAAAAGACTTCAGATGGAACAGTTATGCTCTCTGCGTTACTGATAATTTGTCCAACTTCGTCGTCTTCTATTTCGACATTATACAAATCTTCATTGAAGTCAAAATTATTTTTTAAATCTATAAAATGATTCTTGCTTTTCATTAATTTTATCATATTGATAAGCTTTAACCGTTTTTCAGATTGTAAAATCTTTTGCAATGTTACATTGTAAGAGCCACCGCTCATTTGTCTGTATTGGCCAAAACGGTTTTCAAGACGATCTGTTGTAAATTTATCTAATAAAACATATTTAAATGATTTTTGATGTAACAAGTATCGTGAAAGTTGTTTTAAACCTGTGCATGTATGAATTAAGGCAATAAATGTGTCTTGTGTTAGTTTATGTGCTTTTTCTATTTCTTCGGAATCCCTCCACTTTATTAACCAATTTGTAATCCTTTCTAAATATTCTAAGCCTAGTGAATTCTCTTTCGTTATCGGATTAGCCAATGGATCTCTACTCAAAACGCCCTGCTTAGTAGATTTTACTGATACGGCTGTAAATAAGCTACAAGTAATATCGAGTAAAATTGATGTGCCGCTTGCTTCTTGATTCAATATTGAACTGTAGTGAGCTATGGCGGCTATATTTCTTCTGTCACATATCAATCTTTGAGCCAAATAGACATTCTGCTTCTCTATATCTGATGGATTGATAGCTTTCTGACATAATCCTGGTGCTAATTTAGCTATTAAATTCCGCTCTTGTTTATATAATGCCTCCAAAATAGATATTGTAGCAATATTGGTTTCGGAACTTTCTAATGCTGGATATATGAAAGGTCTATCTTTTGAAGTTTACCAATTATTGCGAAAAGATTGAACAGTGTCAAATAGAAACAAAAATTTTTTGTTCTTTAGAATAAGGTGACTCAACAAAAGCGGGTAAGACGTTTTCATTCGGTGAAAATTTTTTAAATGCCGCTCTATTTATTCGATGGTTGTCTGATATTACTGCTACTACCTCGAAACCAACTTCATGTACAACGTCTAAGACATCCTTAATTGTTTCGTAAAGTATTGTGCAGTTAATTTTTTTTACAGGAAAAAGCCCCACGACATCTAAATTTTTTGATAGCAATGAGCTGATCATTAACGCCTGAACGGCCCGAGCTAATATTGGCTTTTCATCTACGGCTGTAGAATTATTAGCTTCTCCTCCCAATTTGCCATTTTTGTAGGTTAAGGCTGGTTTGACATATATTTCATCGACCATAAGAGTTACAAGTCGTTCATTGGACTCTAAAAGAGCTAATTTCTTTTCTAGGTGTTTCTTCAAAACGCCGGATTTTATATTCCCTTTCGACAAACTTCGTAAATATGAAGGATGAGGCAGAGTTATATGTCCTATATCCCTGATAAACTTATACGCAGTAGGGTATGTATATTGAAATTCAGCAGAAAAAGCTAACAAAGGTAAGCTATATCTTTTCAATTTCGAAAAAATTATTTCAAACTGCTCGTATAAAAATTCTAGTTTTTGCCTTTGATCGTATTGCGTTTTATGTGACTGTAACAGAAACATAAAACTGGTTTCAACATTGTTTTTATGGTAATCATATTCTAGATTTTCTAATTCAAAATTTTCTAAATTAAATATCAAATTGTTCAATTTTGAAAATTTATCACACAATAAAGTGCAATCTAAAATGTTTGAATTTTTTTAAATTCTGTTTAAGATTATTAATGAAAATTTCTACTTCTAACTTGATGTAAAATAAATATTTATGGCAGGTGAATGCTTAGTCCAAGAGATTTTGTAAAATGTAATTAATTGTTTCGGAATGTTTCTGGTTAAAACTCAAGCAATTGTACTTATCTTTATTCAGTAGATCGTTTAATCCTACGATTATGTCGTTGTTTATTATTTTTTCCGCCTCAGCTATACGACGAACTGCTTGGTGGTATTGCCTAGCCTGAGGAGTAGGCCGGCAGTCTGCTTTTTTGATTAAATAGTGAGGCAGGCTTGGAAAAGTTGTTGAGACAGCATCAAGACGCAAACGCAATCTGCTGCATTATTTTGTGCTTTTCGCTTTAACAGTAAGCAGAAACTCTTCTTTAAAATGGATTTCTCAAATGCGAGTATGTTTAGATGGAGTCCAATTTATTCTGGGGATGTTATTCAGCCATAATATTTTTCGATCTTCCTTAGTTGGTATGCTAAATAAATGGTGAGTCTTCCAGTTCGACTTGCACGATGGCACACAACAATAAGCTTACATTTTTTTCAGAAGGCAATTTCAGTTAAATTTTCTTCGATTCTAATTTCAGAAAAGCGAATTTTAATATTTATTATAATATTAAATGGTAAATTTAAATTGTTTAATAAAAATGAATATAAGATATAAACAATTTGTGATCAAAAAGTTAGATATTTAAAAACGTCCAAAGCCGCGTTACATAGGCAATTAAACCGAACATGGCAAAAAATATGAAATTATCTCAACATATTTATTTAAAAGATATTTCATGTCGAACAGTTAGTCCGTGGGCAACGTGTTTTGAACAATTTTTAAAATTATTTGAATATACGACCTAAGAATAAAACAGTTTATTGTACACCACAAAGAACATACAGATTACAAAATTTTTATACGTATTATATATTTAATCTATTTTAAAAGTGTTTGCACGAAATGATAACGCATTAATCATTACTACCCACACCAATTCTTATAAAGAAATATTTATTGATAATTTCTAATCAAAAAATTTGTAAACTACATTTTTTTATTAAAAGCTGTATCAATTATATTTCATTGAAATCTCCATTAGATTGTTTAATAAAATTGACAGCTCTCAGTAAAAGGATTGACTTTTAAAATTTATAAATTTTACGTTAATTATCATCAAATCACAACACAGAATACAAAAACTGCATTCCCATCAAATTTACAGCACATAATTAATTTAAATTTTAAACATAATTTTAAAACTAATATTTTATAATTTACCGAAAAATTCAAAATTAAACCCCCAAACAATAAAAACAAAACGCACGATTTTCTTTTTTTGACGTTTTATTCAGCAAATTGCTGTATTAAGACGATATAAATGTACATCTGGCAGCCCGTCGAAAGTTCAAAATTTTACCAGATTTATAATAAATGTATTTTGTATTTAACTAATTTTTTAATATTATCGCCAAATTTATGAAATGAAATTTAAACTAGGTGGAATTCAATAAATATGTAACGTATATTAATTCATAAGTAATCAAATTAATTCTATTTTATGCAGTAATTTGTTGTTGTAAAATACGCTTTTTCCATAGAAAATACACATTTGGGTACCCTTCTTGAAAGCTCGATTACTTTTTTTTTGTATACAATCAGGCCTGTATTTCTTTGGTCTTGATATAAGTTTTCATTAGCTTTGAAAATGATGTCGATGAGACATCGAAAGCTTAGCCATTAAATAGTTTTATTTTATGTAAAATAAAAACAAGCCGAAAACCATTAACAACTTTATTAAAATTTGTATCGAGCGTTTACTGAAGCAGGATGCAGTGTTGCGTTCGATCGTTTCTTCCTTCCATCTGAAATTTTTTTAAATCAAAGATGCAGAAAAAAATTCCCAAGAAAAAAAACCTCATTTTTAGCTAATGCAACAGACAATCCGTCGTTTTTGCTTTAGAACTATTTGGGTTCAGGTAAGCTTCGCACACTCGCTCAAACTTCGCTTACCACTCGAAAACCACCACCACACGAGAATCTTTAAAGAATATTATTCAAGGCATTCTATAGGAATTTATATTTTTGATTCTGGTTGAAATCGAATACATCCGTAACGAGATCCAATAAAATGTCTGTATGTAATGCACGCTCACAACTTTAATCGTTTTACTTGTACGAGGCTAAACTCGGCTTTTTTTTCAACAAAAAAATCCCTGTGTAATGTGCCGACTGTCGTAAACATTTGTGAAACGAATACTTTATTGCTAATTTTATCGTCCGCTTCTTCCACCAATTTTTTTTTTCGATAAATGAATACATAGTTTGATTAATTTTAGAAGTTTTGGTTGTATTTTTACCCTAAAGAAAAATGAAAAAAATGGAATGGGTACAAATGGCCGAATGTCGAAGGGCCGAATGTCGAAGGGCCGAATGTGTCGAAGGGCCGAATGTGTCGAAGGGCCGAATGTGTCAAAGTGCCGAATGTCGAAGGGCCGAATGGGTCGAAGGGCCAACTTTTAATTTAGTTTTTAGGAATATAATTTCTTAAATTTGATGTTTTATTGAATATTTTGAATATTTTTTTTTATTAAACATAAATTAATTTCTTATGAATTTATATATTTTATTATTTTTCATCTTTGGATATTGATGAAATTTCACGTATCCAGTCAGCGATACATTTTGGTAAAGTAAGATTTTGTCATGCGCCCACCTGTGAATTTCGGCCCTATGTTGGCCTTTTGATAATAGGTATATAGTACAAAAATATAAAAATAATTAAATTAAATAAAAAAATAAAAAAAATATGGCGTAAGTGTAGATGACGTATACGATGAGAAAGATGTAAAGATGAAAAGTTTTTAAAAAAATGTCTTTGTAGGATTATGTATCTACCTATTTTTGGAGGTGCAAGCCAAAAATTTCGGACCATTCATCACATTTTCCGGAACAATTTTTAATTTTTCCAAAAATATTTTCTGTTTTTTCCATTCAAAAATTAAAAATCTTCAGCCGGCATTTTGAAATGCAGTAATTGTAGAGGCTAACGGATTATATAGAATCTTTTATTGACACCTGCTTTAGTAGGAGAAATAAATAATAAAATAAGATAAAAAAAACAGGATAACAAAACAAAATTTAATATTTAATATATTTAAAAAAATCCCAACTTTAGTCGGGTTTTTTAAGGTTTCAGCAAAATCGGGATTTTGAAAATAACGTTTCAACATCAAAACCTATTAAAAAACTTATCATTATTTATTATTTTTTAACTTGTTACCAAAAGAAAAAAAATTAAAATCAAAATTTTCCCGGAAAATGTTATAATTTATCCGTAATTTTTGGCTTACACCTCCTAAAACCGATATACACAAAGAAATATTTTTTAAAAGTTTTCATCTTACCCGATTTTCGCGATGTCTACGTCATCTACACTTTAACCAAAAATATAATTCTAAAACAAAAAAAAAACTTAAAACAAAATTCGGCCCTTCGAATTATTCGGCCCTTAGACCCATTCGGCCCTTCGATACATTCAGCCCTTCGACACATTCGGCCCTTCGACAATCGGCGATTCGACATTCGGCCCTTCGACATTCGGCCATTCGACACATTCGGCCCTTTAAAATTCGGCCCTTCGACATTTGGCCCTTCGACATTCGGCCCTTTGATATCATACCAAAAAAATTCGGTGTATAGATATGGCGGCCACACGTCGAATTTTTGAAGTACTTCCAAATTAAAATTGTCTGATAGTTGTGATTAACTTTTCTTGTTTAACTGTACAGGCTGGGATTTTTTTCCAAAGAGAAGGAACTACAAGGTCATCGTTATTTTCCTGAATTTGTTTATACTTCATTTTTTTATGGCGTGGATTTTTGGAAGCTCTTTTAACGAACTGAAACTGAAATTTCTCTGCTCGAACTTACCGTATATTGGTACTGAAATGGTCTGTGTTAATAAGGAGTAACCTAACTCAATATAGATTCAATAATTTTGGCGTGCACTATGAGGTGTTATCAATCCGGCCGGGCACAGTCCTCATGTATTTCGTTATCAAACTATTTGAAGTGTTTTCAACGGATTGCTGCTCTATAATTGTAATGTTTTAAATCTTTGTAAATAAATCGAAGGCGTATGTTCATTGGCAAGCGTTACGCTACCTACTTGCACGCTATATTTGTACAGCTGTATGTCAGTCGATACGGGATTACGACCAGAAATTGTATATGCGGATTCAAAATTATTTTCAAATATACCAGATTTAAAGTATTAAAATTGCCCATACATGCCGTAGACATTGATTTTTTGTTTTCTTCTACATTGTATTTCAGTAAAAGTTTTCATCTCACAGTTTTCTTGTTGAAGTTACGAATTTCCAGTATTAAAGTTATAATTCAATTATTCAGAACAAATAGGTGAGATTAGTATATATTTAAAATAATTCAAATTATTCTACTTCATTTTCATTTATTTTATTAGCGGGTCCACATGTTTTTTCAATAAGAAACTCTAGTGCCTTATATAAATTGCATTACAGGGCTAACTGGATGGGTAATATATTTTCTTACCATAGAGGAATTTAATTTTTATCACTTTTCAGATGTCACCATTGGGCCATTTTTAGGAGGGAAATAGGAGTATCTTCCAAAAAATTCTGCATCCAGCGCTGCATAAATTTCAATTCTAGGTGGAATCGAGTTTATCAAGATGTATATATTTAAAAGCAACCACAAATAAAAACTTACATTACTTTCCAAAAATATTTTACTGTGTACTTGCGACAAATTGGCCTAAGAAGATACAAATAGACACAAAAAAATGCAAGCAGAAAGACCACAATTGTGATTGTTTTACGGAAAAACAATAAAAATAGTTTAATAAAACCGAACCATATTTTAGTGCACGCTCAATAAGGCCGCAACTTCTTGAAAAGAAGATATCAAGCACTAATATCCATTATGGTCAAAAGGTTATAAAAACATCAAGCTATATAATGAATGACCAATGTCGAACAGTTTTCTCTACATGGATAATTTGATTACCTATTTTAAAATATTCACTATCATGATGACAATCTCAAAATACGCTAAGGATAAATCGTATTATTTAAATGAATAGCTTTAAAAATTATATTAGAAAAGTTTTACGAAACATTTATTTCAGCAACAATGCAGCTATCATGGTTCAAAATCAGCTATCATGGTTCTACACAATATTTAGATTGTTCTATAGAAGACAGTAGATATCCTTGACCTAGTCTCTGTTTTAATCAAACCAAAAAGAAAAGTTTCATCATCAGAGAAATAAATTAATGATGAGTAAGCAGTAGTCAAATGTAAGCTTACAATTTTCCAATGAAAAGATTATAAAATTAAATTCCTTAAACATAAAGCTTGGATGAAACTTTTCTTTAACAAATAATTATACGCAACGTTTTTTTTCTTTTTAAATTTTATTATTTTCTTTTATATGAAGTACAACAAAACATTATAAATTTTTAGATTCACACACAAAAGTTAGAAATAACTTGGGGGTGGCAGAATAGAAATTCTAAATTTTCATTTTCTTTGTGAATAGCCACTGATTTTTCACTGTTGAATAATTTCCACAAAATTTAACAATCACAATAAGTAACAAAAATACTGATATATTAAAGTTTTCCAGTTTAAGTACAAACAATTAGCCATTTTTGTTATTTGTGTTTCACAATTTTTATTGACGTGCCGAGAGCAAATCTGAATAAAAAAAATTTTATTTTACATGGAACGATCCTACTTTTCAAAATATATTTTTTCACTCAAAACAAACTATACCAACTTTTACTTCGTGTGCTCTATAATTTTTTACTAAAACACTGTAGTCAAACTTTTATTTAATTTTATGATGAAAAACTTTATCATTTAAAACTTTACAACAGAACAACAAAATATTGATTAGTTTATACCACATAAAAAATCAAAAAAAAAAAAAATCGATGTAGAAATATTTTACCAATTACCCAAACCAACAAGACACGATCTATTAACTATATGTCGTATCGATTTACTTTAATTTAATTTAAGTAAATAGTTTAAAAAAAATAATAAAAACTATTTTACGTTACGATTGTATATAGTTTATGTACGCGATGCGGTTCATTTGATAAAGTTCACCTTACTAAAGCATCACCTGTTAATAACTAAACTCGTCTTAAACATAATTTACTGTGCTCGTTATATCCGATTAGTCCGTCTTACGTTGGTTTGTATATAGTGTTTTACTGTATAAGTTTTACGAGTGTATAAATCACGATATGAGATTGAGATAAAAAGACGAAGATTTAATATTAAAGACGATTTTTCATTGACGAGATATAAAATATTATCGAATACTTTCTTATATTCAAAGATATTTATTTGTAAAGTGTTTTGTCTTAAAGCGTTCTGGGGGTTATTTAATGTTAGTTTGAATGTGTATAAATATTTATTATTAAGTTCAAGAGAATTATTTATGGTTGCCATGACGTTAATGACACACGTTAAATTAATAATAATAATTAAGCATATAAGTTATTTTAATATTTGTTAGGATGTACGGTGTGAAATTGATGGAAACTTTGACATTATTGGACACGGTTATAATTTTGAACAAAAATTTGTAAGAGAGTCCAAAACGAATATTTCGGATATAATTTATTCTTAGGTAGATATTTGCCCGGGAACAATTCGTATAAGAATGAAAATGAGGCCGATAATTTCAAAACTGAACACCCTACAAATTCCACAATTTAACACTCAACCCGTGTGTATATTAATATTATTTTATTAAAAGTACGTCAAATTCATCAGTGAATAAATACTTTCTCTAAAAAACGACAAATTTAATTCAATGTATACATTGTAGATTTATTTAAAAATCATAATGTATAATAAATTCACTTAATTATTTATCATATATACTAAAAATGGTTTTGGGAACTTTATACCCCAAAACACGATTTACGGGTTAAAAAAATATTTAGTTGCGCCATATGGCTACCAACTGGAAAATATTCTACACCAAAACTATGCTCCATTAGGACTAAAATTGTATTCAAACATCCGATGAAATTCCAAAACTTATGACAAAATGAAGTTTACAAAAACAAAGTTTACTGTTGCTAAACTAGTCATCTACACTGAAAAAAACATTTGTCGTTTTATTAATGAACCGTATTCATTAATGCAAAATCATCATATTAATGTATAAATTGTATTATTTAAGTAAAAAATGAATTTTACATTTTGAAAGATAATATTTGTGACTTTAATATTATGAATTCAAGTTCATTAAAATTAAAAATTTATGTTTTTATATCATAGTAGCACAATACACTCACAACCCTTATAAATATTTGTGCTTAGTAATCAATAATCTTCAATTCATACTATTAATGTTCAAATTATAGAAATTATGAATAGTAAAGTTTCATATTTAAGGGCAAACTAACATAATGTTGATGAACAATTATGAGTTTTTGCATAGTGTGTAATATTTTCGTTATAATTCATAATTGTTATTTTGGAATAATTTTTTTTATCTAAACAATCTTTCTTTTTTAATTGCCGCTACTTCTTTTTGAAAAACTTCAAGGCAAAAATTGCATTTTTCAAAAATAAGTAAATAAAAAAAACAGGTTTACAACCTTACCACTTTATAAATATTGTTTAACACACTTTTTAGATATATTTTAAATTATGATAACCATATTTTATACTTTGAGTGCTCTTCAACCGACGATGTTTTTGTATTGGAAAATAAAAATATTATTTTGCGATTCACCTTGACATAATGTAATATAAAAAAACTATGAACAGCTGATCGATATTTTTGCGGGTGTTCTGCAGCACAAACCAAAACAATTTTCATTGTTTAATGCTTATGACAAAATTATATTGATCTAGTTTAATATTAAATTGTTTTTTGTTATCCTTATTAACATTGAATTGAACTTCAATTTATAATTTAAAAAATCGTAATAAACCTTAGTTACTATCGTAATCCATAAACGATATACATAATAGGTTGCGTTTATAAATACCAGTTTTCAACTCACAAACGGATACAAGTGACCACTTGACCTATAACCGCTTCCAACATGCGATTTTAAATCAATCATCGATCATCATGCATCATTTCTATTAGGAAAAAATTAAATTAGCAGGATAATTCCAAACGTGAGTCAATACTTGGTTTTATATTTGTTTATTATTAAATCCAATTGTGCAACAGCTTAATAAACGCGGTTGATCTAATCACAGTTTTATGAAATTTAAGAGCGGAAGCCTATGTAGGCAACATCGTCGAGTGTTCAACAGTTTGAAAATTATCAGACTCAATTTCAAAATATTCTTCTGATGCTTTGCTATCACTGAAAGTAATGACGTTATACTCACGTATTTTTTATTTGAAATTTCTTAATAAATAAATACTTGGATACTTGGCATGTTTTGTACGGTATATAAATCTTTGATGTGCATTACATATATAATTTATGGTTATCATAAACCGGGCCAATATTTCTGGGAGTTGGTAAAACTACATAATTGGTATCATTTTTACCGTGTTTGAGATCCCTATTCTACTTTAAATTTGAAAAAATGGATCTTTTAAACTTAGCTTCACACCATTTTTCCATTTTTATAATTTACAAGACAAATATCATGTATTTATGAATATAATTCGCTTTATTTAGGCGCTAAATTGGCAACCCGGTATCATTATTTTCATTATTATCAGAAAATATTCATCTTCTTGATGAATAATTCATAGAGTACATGAAAAATTCATAATATATATTAGTTCGGGTTTTTGTATGCTAAGAGATCAACTGGCAGCCTTTTGTTATCATTTTCAATAAATTCATATTATATAGTAAATGTTCATCTTATTGATGAACAAATATTTGTTTTTTCATAAATACATGAAAAAATTCGCGCATGATTATACTGTGTACTATATTCTACATATCACCAAAATAAATAAAGACGTGTTTTTATTGTGCCAAGAAGTAAGAAATATTCTTTATAATGGACATTTCGTTTCATATGAAATTGATCCAACTCTCTTAAGCACGTTTCATATTCTTAAATTTGATGATCTTATCGGCCCACCAATAACAATAATAAAAACTGCGAAAGGTAGGAACATGCTAAGATTAAAAGAATACTTTAATGTGCTAGAATAAGGCTATTTTGTCTGAGATGAAAATTATTTCATTAATTCATTCACTCATAAAATTTACTCATTTTACTCATAAAATATACTAATGTTGTAGAACAACATTAGTAAATTTTATGAGTAAAAAAATAACAATATACTCATATATAGCTACAATTGCTTTACAATTTCAAATTTTATTTTGTGATCTGAAAATTATTTTAAGGCAATTTCAAATTCTAACTTTCAATAAAATGAATTTAAAGTTTGATTTTCAATAAGTTGTTTAACATAGACCAACGTTAGTGTTCTTACACCCTAATATTTAGTAATGGCTTTTAAATTTCTTGAAAAGACTTATGTAAATGGACTATTGAAGCACAAATGCACAAATTTTAATTTTTGGTATTTTGAATCCGAATAAAATTTGATTTTTTAGTTTCTATTATTAATATTATTTTATTATTTGCAAGTAAATATGTCTTTTAATTATGACGAAGAAAGTGCGAATATAACCAATCAAGCTAATGATGATTATACAACTTACACATTTCTCACTACTCCAAATGTTTCTACTCCTATTACTATTCTTGAGAATCAACGCAAAACGGTTTTACAAATAATGGAACCAAATGATGCCGCACTAATATCCATATTAAACAGTTGAGGACAAATTCACCTATTAAGTATTCTGAAAGGTAGTTAATAAACTGTGTATATATACTTGTCTATAATACTGTTAACAATAATTATTTTATCATTGAAGAAGAGAAAATTGACGTAGAGGCATTAAAAATAATAAAAGTTCATCACATCTCTAACGTTTTCAAAAGCTGCAAGATGGGCGATACAATTTGGTTTGAACACAACCTTTCAATTTGGAGAAGAAATATCGAACTTCCTCTGTATTTGAATGAGGAAAATCTTGCAGCTAATGAAAAACCACAGATTCTTTACCCTTCACAAAACCCTGAAAACAATCAAGATCAACAATCATCGTGCATTTCACCACCGAATGAAAACGTCGATAAAATCCAAAAGAAATCAGTGAGACCGTCGTTTGGACACATACTATATACAAAGCCTCAAGGAAGTTTGATCGCAGAATATTTTAAAAATTTTAATAAACTAGAACCGGTACATCGAAATATGCTTGTTAATATTGTGGCAACGTACTCTGAAGAAAATAATATTCATCTGGATTTAGCAACGAGTCGCAAAATAGAAGCAGTGATCATAGAACGGTTTCCTGGAAAAAAAAAAGAATTTTATCGCACTGGTCAACGGGGTAGAATATATGCTAAATTTGTAAACTTAAAGCAGAAAACCAATTTATTAAAATCAAAAATAAACTCAAAGGTAGAACACGAAAATAATAAAATCAGTAAGTTGTGATTGAAGTAGGTGTATATCTGTGCATATTTTTTATATTTTAATTCTTTCAATAATTAAAGATGTCGAAGTAGACGCCGAATCTTGCATTAAAGCTTGAAGATTGATAATCTCAGTGCAGATGATTCCACAGTCTCTGGCAGACTTGTAGCGGTTATCGAATAAACCAAATTCAAAACCAGCTAACGTCACTACAAGGAGTTTTTAATAAATGGCCGAAGTATAAGAAACCAAACGGGTACCACCTAGTAAGTATACTTAAGTAAATCAAATTGGTAGCCTGTTTTATCTAAAGTATTTGTGCTTGATGAATTGTGTCTCGCGACTTGCTTACAAATGGTTTTCATAGATGAAAATTTTTGTGTCCTCGCTATTTAACAATATTCTAGAAATAAGATATTAGGAAGTAGTAGGCAGAACTTGCATTGAGCAGGAATTACGAACGCTTTAAGTTATAGCAATCAAATCAACAGTTAATGTTTTTTCCGTTATGTTGACTTAAATTGAAAATACGTTCACGTTCATAAAGCTTTTTTGAGAATTATCCGTATTTTTTTAACCTAATTCTGATTGTTAAAATTAAATAGTTTTTATTAAATATTTTTAATTTAAAAAAAAAATCTTATCAATCGTTTTCTTTCTTTAGATTGACATATATTTTAAGACTGTACATCCTTTCAGTTCAGATGTCATGACAGATTGGGAGATGAATTTTAAAAGGATATTAAAGTTCCTAAAATCTGGAAAAATTAAATCGCCAGAAATAAAACTAATTTTAGATGAAATTAAAGAGGGAGATTTTCATAAAGGTAACTTATTGAAATATTCACGTTGCCAAAATAATTTCGATTAACTTTCTACTTTTATAATTTTATTTTCTGCAGATATTGCAACTCTACAGCTGTTTTGGTGTATTCACGGGTACCTTGTCCCTACACATAAAGTGGTAAAAAAAGACAATGTTGGAAAAAAGTTGTGTCCAAAGTAACAATCAAAGATTCACAAGATTCTATGATCTTCATCGGGAACACTCAGCAGGCTAAGGATCACGTACATTTTTTAAAGCAGAAACTAGAATGCATTCAGCCATTTATTCTAGCAATTGGGGACATAAAATTCATCGAAAAATATTTTATTTTTGTAGACGATATTAAATTACACTTTAATAACTTTTTACGAGCTCTAGATATTTGTTACAAATCATTTTTTTTGTATCTATTATATTAATACGCTTAATTTTTTCAAACTCAACGCAAAAATGACCCCTAAACATGATCCGATCCGTTTAAATTTTTCAAGGTAGGTCGACATAAATATAGCGGTGTGCCTTTGCTAGAAAAATCGGAAAAATTCCACCGGGAAGTACCTGAAACGGATACCTCAGGTGTTTTCAGCAAAATTTTGTCATGACATGACAAAATTTATGACAAAATTTACAATGACAAAATTTATTAAAATTGCCGATGTTTTTGTGATGACACACTGTGATGACAAAATGAGTAGAAAATTTGTAATTGAATCTCAATTAAACAAAACAGAGAACATAAAATGATTTTACATAATTACATTTTGGTGTTAATAGTTGTGAGTGTAAAAATACAATTTTGTCATGACACTCTATTTATTTAATATTTAAAAATTAACCGCGTATATGAATTTACTTTATTTTTGATAAAAGTGTATCAAATTTACATTTTAAAAATCTTCTTAATTATTTCTTAACCAAAAATTCAATAAAATATATTCACGTGACTGATTATTCAGTCGAAGGTCAGCTTCTATCTATCTTCTATCTATCTATTATATTAATATTCTTAATTTTTTCATACTCAACCCTAAAATGACCCCTAAACATGATCCGATCCGTTAGATTTTTTCAGGGTAGGTCGATATAAATATTGCGCTGTGCGTGGGCTAGAAAATTCGGAAAAATTCCACCGGAAAGTAACCGAAATGGGTACCTCAGGTGGTTTCAGAAAATTTCCAAGTTTTTGTGCGCGTGAAATCTAGCAACATTTGAGAATTTTATGGGATGACCAAAAAGCAAATATTTTTGTTCAAATTAGTGGCGCGCGATTCAAATTCAAAGTTGTAAAACAGTTGGTATGCGATTCAGATTCGAAATTGCAACACTGTCGGCGCGCGAATCAATTTCAAAGTTGCTTAATGGTTAACGCGCGATTTAAATTAATAAAGTGAATCATGCCAGGAGCAGAGCTCACAATCATAGACGGGTAGTGCGTGTTCCATTAGCTGGGAAAATCATCCTCATGTGTGGTGACTACCTGAAGGCGGGACGCGCGCAAACTTGCGAATCAACCATCAAGTATAACCCGCTTTGGAAATTGGTAAATAAGTTTACACTCACCAAGAACATGCGCGTCGATGAAGGTGAGGACGAGTTTGCGCAATATTTGCTTTCTATTGGAAACGGCAAAGCTCGAACCGACTCGATCACACTTTCGGCAGACATCCTAAAAGTGTGATCGATTTCGTATATGGTGACAACAACACATCACCAGCCGAGGGAACCATCGAGGAGCGCACCATCCTTGCACCCAATATGGATGATTGCACGCTTACCAATCAGTAGGTTCTTGACCTCCTGCCCGACGAACAAGAAGTGAAACATAGTGCTGATAAACTTGAGAGTGACGACATGCATGAGAAACTCCGCCTACACGTCAAGTTTCTCAATAAAATTGAAGGGTCGGGATTACCGCGCCATGCCATCCCACTAAAGGTAAACGCGATCGTTCGTTTGATGAGGAATCTAAACACTAGCAAGGGTTGAATCAATGAAACACGCATGCGCGTCGCAAAAATAAACCGCTACATTCTGGAATGTGAGGTGCTGACTGGCTTCTCAAAAGGCGAGCGCGTTCTCATCCCACGCATTAAGCTCTCACCCTTGGAAGGCATCTTCTCATTTAAAATGTCTCGCCTTCAATTTCTGGTTCAGCTCGCGTATATAACCATCAACAAGAGTCAGGGTAAAAGGAAAGGCATGAAGAAGGAAAGTGTACTTGCCGGGACCCGTATTTACGAATGATCAGATGTATGTGGCCTAATCACGATTTCGCTCATTTGACGGACTCAAAGTGTTTATCGCTGAGACAAGCGATCAATCAGCTGATCGAAATGGGCGCATCACAACAAAGAATGTATTTTTTGAAGAGATTCTGTGCATGTAAATTGTAATGTATTTTACTATTTTATTATCTACCTTCTACTACTATTTTATTATCCTTTTGTACATTTCTTATGAAATATTTAGATTATAGTTTGCCTCAGCAATTGTGTGCTTTTCCCTTTTGAGATTTTAATATTTAGTTTGGGTGCGTAAGTGATCATGTGATCCCGAGCGCGCGCTTCCTGTTTGAGATATGAATATTTGACTTGACACGTAAGTCATACTGTGTACATTTGAGCGCGTGCTTGCCGTTTAAGATTTAAAACTTAACCACGTATATGAATTTACTTTATTTTTGATAAAAGTGCATCAAATTTACATCTTAAAAAATCTTCTTAATCATTTCTTAACCAAAAATTCAACAAAATGTATTCACATGACTGATTATTCAGTCACAGGTCAGCTAGTAATTTAGAATATCCAAATGAGGCCGATTTTTTTTTAAATTTTGTTCAATTGTATTTTTATAAATCAGTAAAAACTGTAAAACCTAAATCTCCAAAAGTTAGTTTCATACTTGAGGAGCTTAAGGCCATGTAAATATTTTTCATTTTGTGTACAGTATTTAAATTGTTATCGATCATAAGATTAACAACTGAATTAAATTTTTATGAAAATGAATGAAAATTGCTTATTATTTAACTGTGAAAATGTAATTATTTATATATATATGTGGAACAAGATTTATATAATATATTGTCATAATAGAAAACAACTAGTTAACTAAGAAAGCGACAACTTGAATTAT